>SMSQ01025955.1:173663-183770 GCA_019453375.1 Ctenoplectra terminalis
TTTTTTTTTTTTTTTTTTTCTTTTTTTTTATAGATTAAACGAGTTGAGAAAAGTGGAAAAAAAAGAAGTAGGAAAGCAGACAGAACGTATATTATGTTTGCCTTTTCGCGAAAATTCATGATCGGTTGTGTTTAGCGTCGAAGAACCAAGGATAACGTTGTTGATATAGAATAATCGGGAAAAAGGAGAAAGAAAGAAAATGAAAAGGGATACCTCGTTCTATCCCCAATATAATATCGAAACAGTATTTGTTACCCGAATCGAATTGTATTATGCGTTAGTTTTTACGATTGTTCGATGACTATGTATGATGAACATACTGACCTACCGTGTATTGTAATAGCGTCTCTCTCGACAGTATGTATTCCGTCCACCAATCGATAAGATTGCTCAAGAATCTTTAACATAAGATTAGAGTACCAATAAAACGTATGTCGCACTTACATTTCTTTTTTACATATGATATACATGTACGTTGCCACTTCGATGGGACTGGAAAAAAAAGAATGTATATTTCGTTAATATGAGAGAATCAACATATGTTTGATTTTGCAGTTCCGACGAAGAAAGGATAGATCGGCGTCGCTCGAACAAAATTCCACGAAACGTTCGTCTTCCATCGAATGGCTGAAAAATTTGCATCGTTAACTTTCTCTTCTTTCTTGTTTTTTTTCTTTTTTTTTTCTTTTTCTTTTCTTTTTTGTAATAGTTCAATAGATAGTAGAGAAACGGACCAGAGACACGTATTTCTTAATGCCGTTACGGAACATTTGTACAAAAGAAGGATGAATATTTTGCGGAAAGTATTAATACAATACTCTATACAGTTGTATAAAGAAAACGTTCACGTACATCATGTTGTTTTCCCCTTTCGATAAGTCGAAAGCAATATTTCATTACAAAATTTGTAACAGACATTCCATGGTTGTTATTTCATCACCTATGATATCTGTTCCTGAGATTATAAATAAATCGAACGGTGATAAGAATATTAATTAATTATTGTACAGAGTATTTCAGGAACGGTGATTGTTTGAATATTTTGAACGAAGGAAAATTTATAATGTAAGTATAAATTGGTACAGAATTTTTTTTTCTTTTTTTTTTTTTTCTTTAGTTCACAGATCACTGTTTATTTACAGCTTCGTACTTCTTAAGTAATTAGGCCACTTGAGCAAGTAAACTTAACGTGTAATTAACTATTTAACAATGTACTCGTTGCGATTCATTGGAACTACGAGTTGAAGTACTTAATAATATACTATAAATGTATACTAAAACCTGTATAATTAATAGTTGCTTGGAAATGTTATTAATAATAGAAGACGAATTTCTAAAACGTATTTATTCGGAACAAACTCTAATAATTAATGACTATCCTCTTGTTTCTTTTTTTTTTTTTCGTAGTATTTTTAAATAAAATTCACTTAACTTTGTAATCGAATTTATAAAAACTCCTGTTTTATAATATGTATATGTCTGCGTGCAAGTTTGCAAAATATAAATACGTTATTTTTTTTTTTTTTTTTATTGCAGTTCGTGCAAGCTCTGGTGCCTACTCGCACGTATCGAAATTAGTTATGTATATTTTCATACGGCGATACAAACTTTTTTAACAACCTTCGTCGTTACAAATGTCTAATTGACGTTATTAATATTTCTATGCTCTTTTTTTTGTTTTTTTTTTGTTTGTTTCTTTTTTAACCGAAGTACGCTGGTTAAAACTGTTTATTAAACACGAGACGTAACTTTTTATTACTCTAAATTGTACTCAATTTGTTTCTGCGCTATAAGAACTTACACAATATGATAATTTTTCACTCGATGCTTTAAAAACATTTTAACGCAATCCAATTAATTATTCGATAAATTCTCAGCAATGTTTTACTCGATATTAAAATTAAGATGTATATAACTTCCATTTTATATCATTGATATCTAATAATATTAGTATTAATGGAAATCTGGTACGTAACGTAGCGGAAGATTAAAAATTCAACAAAATATTTATATAGAAACACTTCTATCTTCTAAACATAATTTTATAGAATTAATAACAATAAAAGTATTCACGCTACAATCATATATCTGGTACTCTATGTATCGCAAAAAATGTTTCACTGGAAGATACAGTTAACAACTTAATTAAACATCTATGAAAAATTCTCCAACGAATAAGAAACAATCGCGAACAATTAATATTGCCGTATATCGGTTTAAGATTCGAATATAATTATTTCCGTAGTATCGTGTATAAAATAGAGCCTGAATATACGTACGCGAAAAATGATACACGTGAATCGATAACATTCTGCGACAACTATAAATCTATCCACGTGTATAAATGTTAATATCACGAGACAAGAACGCTAATTCTTTTCTGTGTATTGTCAACACATTGAAACGATGCGTGTACCTTTTTGTTTCACGTTTACGTGCATAAAAAAATATTCTGAGCGACGTAAAAACGGATGAAAACCAACCGAAGAGTATCTCGTTCTTTACCGATTATTATTTTGCTTCCGTGCAAACTAATTTCCTCCGCATACACGCGCGTGTCGTATCTCAGTAAAAATTGACTATGTTTTCTTCTTCTTCTTTTTTTTTTTTTTTCTTTTTTCTTTACTTGACTAGCTTCGATATGTATTCGCTTATCGCATTTACGTTCACAACCAGCCGAAATCCATTCTGGTCAATTGATAGAAACGTTGATTGAATGGACGATAAAAATCTCTCAATCGTTGTATGGCTACAGGATCTATGTAAGGATGACTACGACCCTTGTTCTTACCTTGAAATGACACATTGTTATACACAAAATTATTAACAAACGTACGATTCTGTGATTCGTTTAATAATTATTATTTTAATAAATATTATTATATTGTTATTTATTAACCCTCTATGGAACCGTGTGACTTAACACGTTAAACGCCACGCCGATTTTGGTCGACTTTCCGTTAGGCTGTTTGGTACGATACTAATTAAAAAACATTTGGTCGCAAAATAGTGAGGAATTTAAGAAGAAGAATGTAGAGGCCTGCAAAGGAGAGTCGTATCTTTGTTTGATGTGATTTAATAGAACCTATTAATGAATTATAAGGTATTATTTTTTGAAATTGATACTGTCAGTTCTCAGAAACCAACGACGCCTAAACCAAAATTTCAGCGTCGGTTCGCAGGGACCGGCTTGGCGCTTAACGTGTTAACAGCTTGCGCTGGAAAGACGTGCCACGCGCGTCGCGATGATTTTGTCACAGAATCAAAATTCAGATGATCGTAGAAACAAAAGCGACGTTTATTTTTAACCCGATCCAATTTTTATTCTAGATGTTTTTTTTTTTTTGTTGTCAATATATATATATTGTTATCGTAATGAATATTATTATTCTATCCACGGTTGTGCCTAACAAACTGATTTTAATTTAATACAATATAAAGATATGATAGAAAAATTAAATATGAAGTATTAAATATTCGAAAACACGGAATCATCGTTTGTTGTTGTTGTTTTTTTTTTCTACAGTTTGAAATTTATATCGTACGTTTTTATATCATTTATAATTGTATCTATAAATAGTACATTTATAATTGTATTTATTCGACTTACCAAGGCAATGGGGTGTAGGACGTTCCTCAGATTTGAGCAGACAAGGAAACCCCTTCGTGGCGTTGAAATAAAAATGCTTCTCGCAGATAACTCTCTTTAGGCCTAAGAAATCCTGAACTCTCGTTATCTCGGCTACAGGATCGACGATCAATCTTTCTCCCGACACGAATAGAAATTGTGACAGTGGAAAGTGTTGAAGCCATCTCTCCAAATGTCTCGCGTAAACTCCGATCTTCAACGGCATCCAGGACGTGTCGACAATTTTGGATCCGTTGAGAAACGCTAGATCTTCGAACTTCGGCATGTTGGCCCGTTTACTCTTCACTTGAGTATAATCGGATATCGCTCGGGTAACTGGATCCCTTACTACGAGAATCAATTTCATCGCAGGATTCATGCGTTGAACTCTCCTTGGCACTTCGCTCGTCACGAAGTACGATGGGGTTTTCTCCATCGTGATTTGAGTGGTCAAAGTTGGAGGCATCCTGTGTCTAGAAAGTATCGGACCAACATTTTTTTTATCAAGTTATAGTATTAATTTTTAAAGAATAGAAATTTGTAATCTTTTAACTAAGACCGTGATAAAATTAGGATTTGTATATTTTAGGTAATATTTAATGTAATACTAAAATTGAGTAATATTTAATGTAACGTGCGATATAATTACAGCTACTGAGTTTTTATTTTGCGTATCAATCAAGTTACCAAATTATTATTATTCCATATTAATGAAGTAATTGAATTATTGGTCTAAGACTGTAATAAAATTAAGATTTATATATTTTAGGTAATATTTAATGTAACACACGATATAATTACAGCCACTGAATTTTTACTTTACGTTTCAACGAAATTACCAAATTATTATTATTCCGTATTAATGAAATAACTGAATTATTGCTCTAAAACTGTAATAAAATTATAATTTATATATTTTAGGTAATATTCAATATAACGCGCAATATAATTACAGCCACTGAATTTTGACTTTGCGTATCAACGAAGTTACCAAATTATTATTACTCCATGTTAATGAAATAACCAAATTATTGGTATCTATTACACAATTGGTACGTTCGGTTAAATATTTTTACATACGGTAGAATTAAATAATCGTATTTAACCGTGCGAAGATCCTTAGATCATTTTCGATCGAATCATATTTTTCTTAATTTAAAAACTTACCTACCTGTACCAATGGAATCCTTTGACGTAATGATGATCAAAGAAGTGTACTTCGGATCCAGCAGCGCGAATAGCAGGATGCAGTCTCAAAAATTCCAGCAACGCTCTGGTTCCACCCTTTTTAACGCCGATTATCAACGCGGTTGGCAATTGTTTACTGGGCATTAAACCTTGCTGTCTCAAGATTTGATACTTTCTCGATGATCCTGCGTTTCCTTTAACGCTGTTGTTGCCTGTCCAAAGCGACACCACTTGGAGCTTCGATACTTTCGAGTGTTTCGATTCAACGTCGTTAACAAGAGAAGATTCCTTGATCGTTAAACGGTCCACGCTCGGATCGTGAACGGAGGAAACGAAATTTCTGGATTTTTGTAAGGTTGCTTTACCAGACAGGCCGGCGATTAGTAAAGAATTGTCGATTAGAAAGATCCAGATGAGAATTACCAGAAAACAGGCCGGAACAAGGATTTTTTTCGACCAAGGCCCTTTTCGAAGTTCCATCCTGAACTTAAGAATCGTCGTATTTCACTGGCATCCTGGATTCCATTATATTATCAAGCTTTCAGTCTTCTACCTCCATACTGATATGTTAGGATAGACATTTTTGTATCTATCATATCTATAAATAATTTCAATCACTTTTCGCAGATATATGTACAAGTAATACAACACTTTAGTTTTTAATTATAATATTTATTTATTTATTTATTTTTTTTTAATTTGTACGAAGTATAAAAAAAACAATATAAGGACTCTGATACAGAAAATCAAATAAATATTTAAAATTAGAATGCAGTGATATAAAATTAAGTTTCAATGCAGTAATATAAAATTAAGTTTCAATGTAGTAACATAAAATTAAGTTTCAATGCAGTAATTGAAATAACACTAGATCTACCGAAATATTAAAATGATCGGTTCGTAACTTTTTTATAAAAATTGTATAAATTTGTAACGATCTATTTTCAAAGATTTTTTGTAAAAGATTTTTCTTTACATTTTCTTTACATTATGTATTTTTACATTCAAATAAAAATTCAAATAAATATTTAAAATTAGAATGCAGTAATACAAAATTACGTTTCAATGCAGTAATATAAAATTAAGTTTCAATGCGGTAATATAAAATTAAGTTTCATTGCAATAATATAAAATTAAGTTTCAACGCAGTAATTAAAATAACACTAGAACTACCGAAATATTAAAATGATCGGTTCGTAACATTTTTACAAAAATTGTATAAATTTGTAACCACGTATTTTCAAAGATTTTTTGTAAAAGATTTTTCTTTACATTTCCTTTACATCGTGTATTTTTACGAACATTTATTCTTTTAATTTCTTTGGTACAAACAAGTATGTTTTAATCGTCGGTAGTTGCAGCGTTGAGTTAATCTAATCATGCTTGATGCACCGGCTACGTGGAGGGTTGCATACGTGCAGGCTGGTTACTCGCTGCATTTATGAAACACGGGATTATCCCATAAAACAGATAAAGCGCAAAAATAAAAGAGGTACGATACACCTCGAACCTAATTCTCGGCGAGAAGAGACTAACAAATTTTGCTTATCACTTTTCATAATTCGATAGAAAAAAATCCTCGGAAAAATTCTATTGAATACGTTAAGACGTTAAGAAAAACTTGCAGTTTATTTCACACTAAAATACAATAGAAAAAAAGAAACACTTCCATTCATATTCATCATAGTAACATCACACATTAAACCATATTTCCTAGCAATTATAATTACTACTACTATTCTTACAATACTTAGTAAACATTCTTACAATCTTTTTATCACAGACAATTTTACACCGTCCTTACATATAACTAAATATTTAACACTAGATTTACGGGGATTAATTGGACCATTTTACGGGTATATCGAACCCTGCTTTTTTTGTAATAACATTAGTTCATTTTATTTCAAATTAATAGTTTTTTATTCGCACAGATTTAGTCAGTACGTTTCTCGCATTTAAATTCTATTTCGAGCGTACATTTTCTACAACAGATAATTATCGCGCTTCAGCATGAAATCAGAAATCCGTCAAATCGACGGGTTCCGTAAATCTAGTGTTGAACACAAAACTTAAAAAAAGAAATCATGCAAAAGAACACGCTCTAATATTGCGGTAACACGAATCTCTATCCTTCCTAAAAGAAATAAAAAAAGAAAAAAATTAAATTAACATTTCATCTGTGTTAAACATCTAAATAAATGACCAAAGAAAAAAAAAGAAAACTGTTCTTATATTTATTGCATCGACTCACCTTCATGCCGCACAGTGTCCGAGCAGGCGTTAATTTTGCACGGCATACATGATTCCGATCGTACCGTGATATTCGATTCCTTCCGGCAAATGGATGCGAGGATATGTGATTTCAGTTTAAAGGAAGTGCACATTTAACGCATTATCAGTCGGCGCGTTCGTAACAATCGATAACGCGGAGCAAGTAGAAGGGAGAAACGGTGGTATAACACAAGGCGTATCGACGAGATCTCATAGCTACCGAACCGGACGACAAGAAGCTAAATCGTACCTCATCCTCGTCGGTCTCTTCCGGTATCGTTCGAATTCGAGCGTGATGCAGCGTTTTTTAATCGCATCGCGCGCTAGAAACCATTCCCTCTCGTGCTGCTCGCCAACATAGTTGCGTACGAGTGTGCCAGAATGTGCGACACTGGCGCTGCGCTTGTCAAAGCGGAACAACTGGGAAACTGACCGGAAAGCAGTATAGATCTTATGATATCGAGCGACCGAGTCGTTCCTGAAAATCGAAATTATTTTATCAATAAAGAATTATGGCAGTCGGACCGAAATATTGCGCCATTAATTATTTGTCAGACACAATGATTGTGGACGCTGATATTTTTTACGTTTGGACGAAATTGAATTGGAAAACAAATTTTTTGTTCGGGGTATATTGTGTTGTTTTTTGAGATAGAATTGAAATCAACCATGAAACATGTAAATGTTAGCGAAGTATATATACTTTGCGTTAAGGAAGAGAAAAAATTAGTATTATGTAACGGAGAGAGAGTTTGGTATTTTTTTTTTTTTTTTTTTTTTTNAAATAGGATGGTAGGTTTTTAGTATCGGGGATAACAGGAGGTTTATTTTTTGGAGGTAATTATCTTCGAAACATTTACTCCAAACGCTTCCTTCTTTGTTGGATTGGTTCAGTGTTTAGAATATTTGTCGAGCAAGTGGTTTTGTGTATTGTTTAATATTCACGGTGAACAGTTTGGTTTCGAATCTTTGGATGGAGATTGTTTTATTTAAAGAATTTCAATTATAACGTAACATATTTAATTACACGGGTTAATAAAAAATTTTATTAGTACAATCTATAATACTTGTGAGCTCCGATTTTTTGTACAATTAATTAAATAACAATGAACGCAGTGATCGAGTAATGTCATTTATCTACATACATAATTAATAAAAAAATGACTGACAATAATATTAATATACCGTCTAACGAAAAAAAAAGAATATTTTAACCACAATTTTTAACTTCCAAAAAAAAAAAACAAAATACCAAATTGCAAGTAAACAATTCAGAACTATATATTTACAAAATCTACGTATCGTGCAAAATTTTCCAATACCGATCACGCTCGCGATAGTGATTTAAATTTACATTCCACCCAATTGGTTGCGAGAAAAGTATCCGAAAAATTTTCCAAAATTTTGAAGCAAACAGGCGCTAAACGAATTAGGTACGCGACTGCCGACGGTACATTGTGTGCACGCTCGCGTCGGTGTGTGTACGTTTCTCGGTAGTAACATTAATTAGTAATGCCGTAAAACAGCGAGCCGAGCTGTCCGTGAATAATTAAAAACATTAAAATACAGGAACGATAAACGCGTTATCCAATTCACCGGAAAAATAAACGAGATATCCCGTTCTTTGATTGTTCCGCGAAAAAACAAAATTCCAAAAGATGAATGAATGACGGCGCGTCAACTAGATACAGGACTGCTCGCGGCAAGGGCATAGGCCATGCGGCCCGTTGATTGGCCGGTCTTTGAAGGGGCAAGTTTAGTCATGGGCCGCAAGAGTGCGCGTCCCGCGCACTCGTGTTAGATCTCGATGGCGACCAAGATGTGCCTGAGAGACGAGCCGCGAAATGCCTAGCCGTACAGTGTCCGATTTCCCGTGAATTCACCTCGATCCTTGTTTACTCGATGCGACCGGGAAACACTTTGCATGCCCTCCGCGTGTCAAGTCGCCTTTATTATCACGGTTGGTCAGCGCGGTGTGTATATTTGGTCGGGAGTGTGGTGCGTGTGTGCGTCGTGTCGAAGTGTCGAGAGTTCACGCCGAATCATCGTCGTCGCTAGGAGAGAGCGAGAAAGTAAGGACGAGAAAGAGAGCTACGATGTGTCTGCGTTTCAGCCCGTACCATTTTTTCGTCGATAGTTGACATTTTCGAGCATGGAACGTCGGTCTCGCCGGAGAGACGCATCGTCATCACGGCATTAGCAAATACAAGCACCGTCGGATATACCGAGTAAGTCCTAACACTGCCGTCTTTTATTTTTCGAGAGCACCGCGATTCCTTTCTTAAAATCCCTCTACCTGTCCCTCTCTTTCCCAACGGCCACGCTCTCTCGTTGCTTCGCTTTCTCTTCTCTTCTTTTTCCAGCCTCTCTTTATCTCTCTCGCCGCCTCTTTCTCTCCGTCCCTCCGTCTCTCCGTGTTCCTTAGTCTCCTCCTCCTCCTCCTTTTTTCCCTTCTTTCCTGCTTCTTTCCTGCTTCTCTCCTCCTTCTTTTCTTCCTCGTCCACCGTCGACTTCTTCTCTTTCACCTACTCTTCCTTTTTCCCCTCCCCCCTCTCCCCCTGTCTTTCCTCTCTTCCTGTCGCAGGACCGCGCGCGTATCCCCGTTAAGCCGTGCGTTGTGTACCAGCGGACCAAAGCTTGCGATGGTTCGGCGGAACAGCCGTCGGAAACGTCGACAGTCGGTTGATAAACTGAAAGAAAGAAGGAAGGAAGGAAGGAACGAAGGAAGGAACAACACGACCAATTTCCTCGTGCGTAACACCGAGAGAATCACCCGCTCCAAAATACACCGCGGTGTTTACGTCCTCTCGGAGGCCCGTTTTATTCCACCGATCACTTTCTTCCCGTCCCTTTCCTTGGCGGATTTTTATTTCCTTCCGTTCTCTTCTTTTCGTTTCGCCTCGTCCTCGCCCCTCTGCCTCCTCCTCCTCCTCCTCCCCACCCCCCTCCTACCCTCTTTCCGTCTCTTATTTTTCTCTCCGCCACCTTTTTCTTTCACCGGGGATCAACTCTGCCCG
>SMSQ01025955.1:184804-210346 GCA_019453375.1 Ctenoplectra terminalis
CCCCCCCCCCCTTTTGTCGCTCTTTCCCGTTTTGCTCCAACCTTCTGTTCCTTTTTCATCCTTAAACCTCGCGCGAGTCCTCTCGTCTACGCGGGGCCTCACTTCGCTAACTCGCGAATCGGCAACACGCGTGCTCTGTTCTCTTTGTCGAAACAATACAGTGGACTCTCGTGCAGCGCGGTTAACGCATCGAGGACGGGTGACGAGATTTCTCGTGTTTCGTATTTCAGATCTTGAAAAGGTGAGAATAGGAGGGAACTAGGATATATGAAAGGTTGCTTCGAAGAAAGTTATTCGTTCGGTTGAAATTTTAAATTAAGAGCTATGTTTAGAATATAATTTATTCTCGAAAGTATGTAACCAAGAATTTATTCGATCGTAACTTCATTCCCTGGTAAGTTTCACGGGAAACAAGGTCCCGTCGTCAATGCGTTAACGCGTGTTTCTGTGGACCGATAGCGTCGAATTAAGAAAATAATAGGTACCGAGGAAGTATATTCACGCTTTTGTCACGCTCCGTGTAAGGCGTGTGACTTAGAAGTTGCATAGTCGGGCGACTGTATATTTTTTTTTATTTCGTTTCACCAGTGTTGTAAATGTTTCTTTTTTTTTTTTATGCCAGACCAAAGTAAACGGGGGAATTCCCGCGTTTTATCGCGTAGAGCGTTGTAGGAAAAGAGTAGCAGCAGTATCTTTAGCGCGCTGTAGGAATTCGTGTTGTAGGAACTTTTGTCGCAGACGAGCTCACTGTACATATGCTTACGGTGTGTGAGCGTGGGCTCCGATAATCGTGAATATCAATCAGATATTGTATAAATAATTCAGTAAAAACAGATAGAACCGTCGTAGCCGACATGAGTCCTTCCCCCCTCTTCTCCAACTCCTCCTTCCCGCCATTGGTTCCTGGCGACCATTATCCTGGCTTCTTTCCGTAATTGACGACAGTTCGAAATAAATGCGGCGAATAATTAAGACATCATTACTTTCTGGTTGATTCGAGATACCGTTTAAAAACTGTTTGGAAAGATGCTCGATTTGAGTAGAGATTAACGATGGGATTGAATTATCACTAGACCAAACTGGTAAAAATAACCAATTCATAGTTTCTTACGAAAAATGTTATAAATTCACTCTGGGATATGTTTCAGAATTTTCTTTTAATTTTTGAGATTTTCTGTTAAAAATATCAGCAAAGATTAGTATTTTCCTTGCACTATTTACTTTTTTTTTTTTTACACCTTTCATTTTGATTTATTTGGTACAAAGAGGTACGCTTAAAGCGCAGGAGTTCTACTGTTAAATTCTTTTCTCTTTTTTCTTTAGATGTCAGGTGCGACTGAGTTGAAGGTCGGTTAGATTTTATTAGGATAATTTTGTGCAGGATTCTGGGACAAGTTCAGTGAATTAACACCGGAGATACTTATCATCGTAATACTGAAAAAACAACTAATCTATCTAGCTTCTATTTTTCTTTCTTTTTTCTTCTTTTTTTTTCTTCAATTACATTCATAAAAATATGAATTTGCATAAAAATCCACAGTCTACTCGTCACCAACCTACTTCTGCCAACCAATTATATTTCCATCCGTAATTCCAAAACTCCCCTTGGTCCACCTGAGTGGCCAAGAAGATCGCGCGGGAAGATGAACGGGACAAAGGTCGGGTCTGTTAAGGTTGGCGGGAAAATTGAAAAATAATATCCGTTTCTTGGGCCACAGGTCCAAATCGTTATGGTTCGATCGTGTGTCGCAATGCGTCTCGTTTGAGATGGTAATGGATGTTAATAACCACCGGTGCAGGAACTCGCACGTGGTGAATGTGCTTAGGGTACACATTCGGGGGTGAGTGTCTGGTTGCGTGCACAACCTTGGCAAAGCGAATGGACGTCAGTGGTAGTTGATAGAAGTGGAGGTGGTGACGAGATGACGGCGAGGGTTCAAGTAGAAAGGGAATAGAGAGTTCAGAAGCGGTCGCCTTTGATGTAGACACGCTTCGCAACTCCTTCACGCCAATAAACCTTTACGGCGAACGTTTCTTCGAGCTTTCTTAATATTGTCATCTTTTCCTTGCGTCTTTCATTCGACCCTTCTGTACAGTTCCCATTATTGCTCGCGAGGGAACCAACGTTCGCTTCCACGATTCTTATTTTTTTAAGGTTTGTTAGAGAGATGTAGATATTGGTATGATTCTGAAAAAAAAAAATGGAATTGTGAGCGATGACTTTTTTCTTCTTGTTATAATCGGTGTCTGAGAGATAGTAGGGAATTTTGATAATTTTTTTGGGGGGTTGTTTATTCCTCTGAGCTTTGTATTTGCTGTGTTAAAATAGAGCAAACCAAGGTTTTTATAATTCAAACCCTTTTTTTTTAGGTGTGAGTGATTACTTTTTTGTTTTTGTTATAATCGGTGTCTCAGAGATAGTAGAGAATTTTGCTAATTTTTTGGGGGGTTCTTTATTAATCAGAGTTTTGTACTTGCTGTGTTAAAATGAAGGGAACCAAGGTTAGCCTTTATAATTGTAACTTTTTTTTTTAAGATTCTTTTTTAAGGTGTGAGTGATGACTTTTTTGTTTTTGTTATAATCGGGGTCTCAGAGATAGTAGGGAATTTTGCTAATTTTTTGGGGGGTTCTTTATTAATCAGAGTTTTGTATTTGCTGTGTTAAAATGGAGGGAACCAAGATTAGCCTTTATAATTGTAACTTTTTTTTTTAAGATTCTTTTTTAAGGTGTGAGTGATGACTTTTTTGTTTTTGTTATAATCGGGGTCTTAGAGATAGTAGAGAATTTTGCTAATTTTTTTGGGGTTCTTTATTAATCAGAGTTTTGTATTTGCTGTGTTAAAATAAAGGAAACCAAGGTTTTTATAATTCAAACCCTTTTTCTTTAAGGTTCTTTGTAGAAATGTATTGCATCGAGGGTAATGTATTGCATCGTGTAATTTTTTTTTTTTTAGGACAGCATTGATGTTTTTTTTATTCCTGGAATGCTGAAGGTATCGATAGTCTAAGAATAACGTTTTACTGTTACCTCGTATCTCATTTCCAACGGTATCTTTCTATTAGAATAGCGAATTGCATTCAACCACTTGTAATTCATAGTGCATATGGATCTTTAAATTCTAATGCGACGTCGGCTTCGACTTCGATACCTTTGTATGCACTTATAATCATGTCAGGTATAGTCGTTATGCGGTGCTACTTTACGTTCACCAATACCAGTATTGTACTCGTTCTTTACGTTCGTACGTATTCCTCGGTAGCATTTTATATCGTCCATGGTAACAGTTCCTTCAACTTTTCTAGTTTTATTTTAACATCGGCTCGTAAAACACACTGTTCCAAATTAACCACTAATTCTTTATTCAACTCTGTTTTGAAACAAATTAAAAATATATAATTCATTCAGTTACAATGAAGATTTACAAAAAAAAAAAAAAAAAAAAAAAATTCCTTTTCAATCCTTATTTCACCATTATATTAGCACCATCTAGATTCAAGATTGAAGCAAAAGAAGCTCTAATTAATTATAATTCTTTGTTTCTCACAAGCAAACGAAATTCCGGTTGTAAAAGGTTAAATAACTTTATTACAGATTCTTAATTAAGAATAATGAGCTTTCTTACAACAGTTCCTCCGCAAAGTACTCAAAATCTCCAATTAGGTCGTAAGATGAAAAGAAGAAAATAATAAAAAAAAAAAGAAAAGTAGGTTAGAAACAACAATCCATACATCGTATCCGTGACTCAGTGTGCACGTAGATTAATACGTGACTCACTTCCGTGTCACGAAAGTATCGGTCGGACGGGAAGAACAATCGTACCGCCTTCGATAATACCATTACAATTTCCATTGAAACGCAAAGAATAAATGTTAATGATCGTACTATAACCGTAGCAGTGAGCTATGAAAAAAAAAGAAGAAGAAAAAAAAAAAGATCGAGTCTCCCTGACCTTTCGTTTATTGCATCTAACAAGCTTCTTTGAACAACGACCCTTCTTCCTCTTCTGCAATTATCGGCAATAAAGTGAAAGCTTTTACCAGTCACTTTCAGCGCACGCAAGGGAGTAGTATACAAAAATAAGAGTTAAGAATAACAGAAGATGAAGGAGCCAGGGCGACGAGGATGATGTTACCGGCGAAAGCTTTGTAAAGTCAAAGAACATCGATTTAGAGATCCTTGGAAGGGGACTCTTTGATATCAAAATGAGAGGACGTAAAGTTCCCCTGTGCTTCAACCACCGCCTGAGCACGTGGTATCAAACGGCACGATCACGAACCAGTCCCGCCCACACTTCCGATCTTCGGTTCACACTAGGGGATTCCCACAACTGTATGCACCACGACAACAGAGGGTGGCTCATGCGTTGCTCCCTTTTATACAGGGTAGTTCACTTAACCCTATGACCTGAAATAACTCTTTAAATCTTGGAATGGTAATCCTTGGAGAGGTGTCTGGATACTCTTGATCTCGGTTAACCATTCGCGTGGTTAATCCTATTCTTTTACGATATCGCTTCTCTATTCCATGGGGTGATTTTGAACGGTCTATTGTGGTGTAATCGGCGGGGAGAAATCGTACAAAGGAACGTGCTCGAGGGTTGATCGTTTTTCAACAGTGTTTTAATTGATCTTTACTTTGTTCTTCCAGGGTTTTAGTTCGATTTGTTGATAATTTAGGGTTTTTTAAGACTCTTTTGAACGAATTGAGCAGAATAGGGCAGTAAGTGTTTTAATTTGAGTCTACTTGTATTTTTATAGGATTTCAGTTTACTTTGTTAGTAATTCATGATTTTGGATAAGGTACATATTTTGTGGAAGTTCTTTTAATGGATTAAATTTATTTCTTATTCAGTGGAGCAAAATACAGTAGCAAGTGTTTTAATTAATGTCTACTTGTATTTTTATAGGATTTCAGGCTAGTTTGTTAGCAATTCATGATTTTGGATAAGCTACATATTTTGCGAAAATTCTTTTAATAGATTAGATTTATTTTTTATTTAATGGAGCAGAATAGTAAGTGTTTTAATTAATGTCTACTTGTATTCTTATAGGATTTCAGTTTACTTTGTTAGTAATTCACGATTTTGAATAAGCTACATATTTTGTGGAAGTTCTTTTAATGGATTAGATTTATTTCATATTTAATGAAGCAGAATAGTAAGTGTTTTAATTAATGTCTACTTGTATTCTTATAGGATTTCAGTTTACTTTGTTAGTAATTCACGATTTTGAATAAGCTACATATTTTGTGAAAATTCTTCTAACAGATTAAATATAATTTTTATTAAATGAAGCATAATACAGTAATAAAGTTAACGTCCTGAAATCGCTCAGACCATCCCATAAGTGATTCGAATACCCTTCCTTTTTCCACGAAGGATAAAACAAGATACTTCATTTTCATCCGTATCGTCTACATTTTCCTTCATCTTCCAAATAATTTCAAAGTTGCCTATTTTAAAACACATTACTTACAAGACCATCCGATAATTATCGGTTATTAGAATTCGTAAAACTCCATCCACGTGAAAAGACGAGGTCCCCCCACCTTTCTTAATGATACCCATACGAGCCAATGTATGATCGTTTATAGTTAAACGTGCGCGATCCTTTGAAAGCCACGCGGCTTGCTTGAAATTCGCTGTTTACTCTACTTTTTGCATATTAAAACGTTCCGAGAAGTGTCTTCCAGGTAGCCGGTCAGAGAGATACGTTATTTCATTAAATGATAGGTTCATAATATGAAAGCACCGTGTTTTGTATGCGGTAATTTCAGTAAAATGAGTAGTTTAATGTGTGGATGCATGTGTTGAATCGTGTCTCGCGTGCCTGCATCAAAGTTAAACAGGCTAAAAGGCGAAATAAACGTGAAACCGTGTTACGATAAGGGAGAGAACGAGTACGCCCACCTAAGGGGGGTGGTTGGCAGGGTAAAAGGGGGTAGGAGGATGGGGGAAAAAAAGAGGAGAGAAGAAAAGATAAGTGAAAGAAGATAAAGGGGCGCCGAAATGGTACTGTGTTTGATCCATCATCTCTTCTGTCTGTGTGCAATAATTGTCTCTATTGTCTGTAGCACTGTTCTCACTGTTTGTAACCTCCACCCCTCCTTTTCTCTTCGTTCTCGTGCTCTCATTCTTTCACCAACACCACCGTTTTATCATTCAGTTTCTCGGTGTCGTTGGTTCGTTTATTTCAATTTGCGTGTCAATCTCTCGTGCGATTAAGAGGGGTACTACATGTACCTGGTTGGATGTATCATCGGTGGTATATCGGTGCATGCGGTCCCATCACGACTCAAGTACTCTAAAACAGAATATATCTACATGCAATTGTGCAGCATGGAGAGATATAACCGGTGAATGAGACAGGCCTTTTATGTAAGAAGCGAACGTCTGATTCAGTTATTCGGGGTTTCGTTAGTCGGCACGAGTATCGACTAACAAGCAGACTAGTCCTGGGAAAAAAAAAAGGGAACGATCGTAATACGTAATTGCTTGGTATCTATTTTTCGACGAGATGTAATTAGGAAGTATCTCTGTTCGTCGAAGGCGAGCTTTCGAGGAGTAGCATTTAAGTGCATTTTTTTTTTTCATCACGAGAAAATCGTATCGGATTAATACCGACGCTATTATACCTATCCTTATTTTTTTGCTACAAGAATGATCATGATTAAAAAAAGATAGATTCTTAACACCGGAGCTATTTATAGAAGTACACTTTATGGAGGAAACAGAAACGACGGAATTAAGTTTTTACACGATTTTGCGGAAGAATTAAGTGAAAATATGTAAAAATAAAATATAATAAAATAACACACGTATCCAATCGAGTAATTATAATCGCTAGAGTGCGGATTTTTGTGCAAATTTATATTTTTGAGAATATTGTAAAACAAAGTAGAACTTTGGTAGAAAATTATTTCATCCACCAGGTGTTATAAAAAGCGTTGTAATTTGAATTATTTTTCATAGTACGTGTATTCTGTACAATTTTGCATCTCCTATAAATGCAGAAAAATCCATAATCACAGATTTTTCCTATCACGTTTCAATGATGGAACGTATCGACTTCCGAAATCGATTCCAGCAAATTGAATCACACGTGAGATTGATATAGCGCGACCTAAGTAAATGGGACAGGGTTCCACGGAGCATAGTTACGTTTATACGAAGAGAGACGAGGGCGAGAAGAAGGGAAGTATGTATGTATTGTCGCGAATGAGACGAAGGGGAAGAGAAGAAAGCGAAAAAGATAAACAGAGTCCTTTAGGCCGTGCATGCGACGGGCAAAGAGCGCAGACAATGAGGGTCAAAGGCGCCACTTCTCTTGCCACGTTTTTAGCTGGGCGATCTTCATTCTTTGAGGACTTTGTTCCACTGCTATGGACCCACGGGAAATTCTTTTCCCCGTCCGAAGAGGCCGATCAAACAGTCATGAGTATTACTGCCTTCGGGAAGAAAGCCTCCTGGATCCGCGTATCGTCTTTTTATCCTCTTACAGCGATATACGTACACCGATGCGCCAACGCTTTGCATAACTGTTCATCCCGATCGAGCTCTTCCCCTCTTCTTATGAAATAAAACGATTTTTTGCGCACACGGATTCGATTAACCTTCTGCCTTCGTGTGTCATCCGTAATTACTCCTGGAACAGATGCCACACGATGATGGTCAGAAGGGACGTGACGCGTGGAACGATGGAGCAATGTGTTCGATGCTCGAAACGTGCCGCTGCTTATTCTATCCATTAACACTAGAACTACCAAAGTGGGCAAAATTTCTTTGATAAATTTACTTCGATGCATTTTTGGAAATTTTCTATCATTTT
Source organism: Ctenoplectra terminalis (assembly GCA_019453375.1). NCBI lineage: Eukaryota > Metazoa > Arthropoda > Insecta > Hymenoptera > Apidae > Ctenoplectra > Ctenoplectra terminalis. Next base: position 192,633 of record SMSQ01025955.1, read on the forward strand.
CTGTTAAAACCTGCATATAGGTTTGTCTCCCTTGCGCTTTGTATCTTCTTTTATATAACTTTTCGTTTGATCTCTTTAGTGTAAATAAGTATACTGTAATCGTTGGTAGTTGTAATGTTGAGCTTGGTTTCTTTGCATTCGTACAATTGTTTCTTAACCCTGGATTGATAAACTATCGTGTAACTTTGGTTGTTGTATTAACTTTGTTGTTGTAAATTATTATTATTATTATTATTACAAATGATTTTATTTGAATCATATTATTGTTATTGGAGCAGAAACTTAAAGTTAGAATGAATAATTAAGGCAATAATTATGGAGCATAATGTAGATATAATGTGCATGATATATTGCTCTGTCTTATAGGTAATACAAAAGCTTTTTCTATTCGAGTTATAAAACAGCTCAGCGATCCAGGGTTGAATCGTTTGAAAATATAGAATTTAATATTTTCAATACGCTATGAAGCTTTTGAGTGAAAAGAAACACGTTGCTTGTAGGTCAATCCGATACAAATTATTTAAAATTTAAGACATTCGATATACGCACACCAATAAGGTAAAGCTTCTAAAAGAAATTATTCCTGCAAAGCAACAACCGTTGCTCAAAAGGAATTCAGCCTATACGTAGGATCAGGAACGGTAAGAAATACCGTTTTATAATGAAAAAAAAAAAAGATCGCGTTTCCATCCAAGCTTGGAAATACATTAATTGAATAATGTACAATTTAAAGTGTGTTTAAACCCACCCCGGACATAATAACAAGTTTAAAGATATTCACCAAGATTTTTCTAAGAAGCGTACGTATAAGCTGTCTATGTGTCCTGCGCGCCGGTATATTCGACAAGAAAAGGCAATACAAGAAACTGTGACCGCGAGGTTGTTGAATGACGATTCGCGCGCTGCTCGCGGCATGCTCGAGCGAATCGAATTGCGCTCTCGGCACGGTTCTATCCCTCGGGCTTGTACAACGATCCCGTTAACGAACGACGCCATTAAGGGCGCATTAACATATAATTTTCCGCGAGAAATTATAGGCGACTCGGCTGAGTTGGCTCGCACGGTGTTTATTATACACATCCAAGAGCAACAGAGTGCCCTGGCCGTGCACTGTCGATCGAAACACCAGGACTGTGTGGCAAGGTGAGAGAGAAGAGAGATTTTAACTGGCGCGATGTGTTGGTGCATTCATGCGAATCCATATTGAGAGGCCAGAAACATGCATACATGTGTGTGGGATCGCGTGCGGCGGCAAGATCAAACGGAGATTCTCCTTCTCTTATACCCTCTCATCGTAATTCTCCCTCTTCTTCCCCCACCGCTGTACGCCGTCCTCTGTGTCTTTCTGTCTCTATCCGTCTAACTCGTTCCGCCACGCCGCCGCTCTGTCTTTCTCTCTCTCTCGCTCCATCTTGTGCAAGTGGTACCAATGCGTTACTGTATAGTTTCTCACTTTTGCTCGCAAATGGTCTTTTCGTAACCCGTCTCTCTCACTGTAGCGGCTCGGTAGACCGTTTCTCGCCGCTTTCCTTCTGTTTCCATTTTTTTTTTCTTTCCTTTTCTTTTCTTTCCTTTTCTTTTCTTTTCTTCCCTTTCCTTTCCTTTCCTTTCCTTCTGCTTCTGCTTCTGCTACTGCTTCTTCTTCCCTCGCCCTGCTGGTTCTTTGTCCTTTTTTCGGTTATCGTCGATAATTTTATTTCCATTAACCGTTCGGTCTTCGGCAAACTGAAATTCACGATTGTTTCTAATTTAAGTAAATTGGGGTACGGTGCGTGTACATACAAAGTCGAAGTTATTCGTGGAAAGATAAGGGAACCGTAAAAGTCATTTTATCGATAAGACGTATTTTAATTATGGACGCGGCTTTGCCATTTGTATCGTGAAATTATAAAATGTAGTAAAAGGTTGAAATAAAGGGAATTAACTGTTTTATTAATATCGTTGGAGAAGGTTTCTTTATGTTGGCGGAAAATAGGAAAGTGGTTGTCGTTTTGGTACTGGACGTGAAACTCCACGACGAATTCGTGGTTAAAGAGGCTAGATAGGATAAATCAGTGCGTCGGCTCGTAATTTACCTGGAGGGAAGTAGTCGTTTGGCAGCGACTTCAATCGAATTTCATTGAACACGAAGGTAAAAAGATCATCTGGATAAGACAAGGGTTGACGATAAACGATTTTCCTTATACTTTTCCAGCACGCCGTGCGTTTAATTAAACATCCAATTTAATTCTGTAATAAATATTTACGAAACACGAATTATGTTTTATTTATCTATTTATGTATCTTATTTATGCTTTTCGTTTAATCAGTTCGATTTAACGCAGAGAAAAAAATTTTACTCAACCTTTGCGTAATCCTTAACTCTCTTCTTATATTTAACGATTGCTTTTTACAATCAAATCATCGGTGGAAAAGTGTATTAGACAAAATATAAATATGATCATGGCGTCGTATTGATAGTGGTAAGCCTCCATAACGATAGATGGCGCACGATCTACTCATTTGTATTCTCAACATAATGTTAATTTTGTTAATGATACAATTCCTGTAATAATAGTTGTTCACAATACATTAGCGGTAGCTTAAATTAATAACGTCATTATTCAAATATTATTGTCATTAGTGGCAATTCTTTGCAACGTGTTGTATTTTATTAAATACAACAAGCCCACAAACAAACCGTAAAACGTGAAGCAATATAATCATCGGTACCGCATCAATAATAATATTTCAACAACGACGCAAACTTCCTCGACACAAGAGCGCACAACTTTACTTTCCTCGGACCTTTTTCACAGTAAAATCCTTACAATTTAGAAATACTTTAGCCTCATCATTAAAGCTAACTACTTGTTCAAATTTATGAAAATTCTCGCGTTTCCGTGCGAGTTTTAAAGTATGGATAGGTATATATAGCTCAGAATTTGCCCTTATACCTGGACCCTACCACTTTTTTGTCCTACGTCCACCATGTCCGGGCCAGCGAGGGGGACAAGAGGAAGGGAGACTTTGTAAGAGAAAGAGAAAGAAGGAAAGAGGCAGTTGTGGCTGTAAGGGAGGTGTGGCAGAGCAAGAAGAAAAGAAGACGAAGAAAGAAGGTCTAAGAGCGAGGAGGAAGGCCGAGGGAGAGAGATAATGCTCGCTCTCCCTTGGCTCTACGGTCACTGTGTAGTTTCAGTCTTACCGTGTACGTTGTATGGGGCACAGGTCTTCCTCGGCATCCTTTGTCGTACTCACATTCAACCGAGCCGTTCCTTCAGCCCCTGTTTTTGTGCTCGTTTCGCTGATTCGGTACGAACGAAAAGATTTCACGGAATAAAGTTTCATGCCGACGATCGGACGGTACGCGTTTATCCGATCAGTGGAATTTTTCATCGATCCGTGATAGAACCGTGTGCATCAACGTTCTTCGCAATTTGTTTTGCCGACATTTATCGAACCTGCGAAACTTTACAATTGCAATCAAGTTTGATCACACTTTGATTGAATCTAAGAATGGAGAAAAGTATTTCATTTTTCGTTATATCGGAGCACTTGCATTATTTATGGGAGTAATATGCTATATAATATTCTTAAGCGAAGATATATTTACGTAGCAGAAAATCTGGATTTGCTAATAATTTAAATAATGTCCAGAGAGACGCGACTCACGAATCTGCTCCAAAATATAAACTCAATATTTCACGAGAGTCACGTGTGGCATGTTTTATGGGATACTTGCGGACGAATATGTTCTGGAAACACAAACACGATTATTATGGATATCACACTTGTAAATTCTTATTTAAAACACGAACTTATAAATGAGTCATTGTAACTATACTCAAGATCCTATTTTCGATCGACACTTGTGAACAGGATCCAGTTTTCCGATTTCGATTGTGCGATAGAACTTGAACATCTGAAACAATTGTATAATCAAATTACTTCTCGCATGCATAGAAATGGTAGATTATTTTCACGCTCCGTTTTACTTACCCGGTGAAATGTGCAACCATAAACAAAACGAAGACAAGTGCGGAAATACATGGAGGCGAACTATCAAAAACACGAGTGTTCCGAGACTCAGATGTTTTTGTCCGGAAGACTCTGTTCCTAAGACTTCCTGCGCACGATATAATCACTTAAAAACCATAGTTCCTGTTCGATTGCTGCAATCTTTTCGCGTGTGAACTGTAATTGTGATGTTTCCTTTTTATTTATACTACCAAGTGTCGACGTCGAAAAGAACTTTCGAATCCGAAATCGTGCGTGATAAATTTCGATGTGATTTATGCACGAACAGTGTATTAAGATATTCGATTAAACGTATAATTATGGACAGTTTGGTCTCGCGAAAGAGATGTTTATATGCAACGCGCGAGTTTTTGAAGTGACACAAACAAGTGGTTGCCCTGGAGGCATGTGAAATGTATAAGATAGAAAGTGAATACGAAAAGGATCCGATGAAGAAAACGTATCGATGTATCGCTACGAGACCAAGGTATTACTTATGGCAACTTTATACAGTTGGTAATAAGAAGGCGCCAAGCGGGCCGCTATAAACACGCGCTCCATTTGTATTTCGTTACACGAAAGTTTACCCGTTCCAATATTATTACACAGCTGAGAAAAATATTTTTCAAAAATTAACATCGAATAAAAATATTTTTCAAAAATTAACATCGAATAAAAATATTTTTCAAAAATTAACATCGAATAAAAATATTTTTAAAAAATTAACATCGAATAAAAAACTACATATTTTTAATCTCTCGAATCAAATTTGCTCCAAAATTTTATATTGCCTTATTTTCTCAACGACCGCAAGTTTTATATTTTTCTAACAGCGCATTCCCTGAACTTATCTCTATGATTATAGCGACCAATATTTGACTAGTAATATTTCCACCAGTTTACACCAAAATAATTTCTTTTCGCGGAAACGTTTCCCAACTCCGAACAATTAACAATTTTACATCTTCGAAATATGTACATTCGTTACAATATTAAAATGCGACGTTAAATTTAAAAACGTTTTAACAACGCAACGCTGCTCGAAAAATATTTTTTTCCAACCGAAACGTAGAAATTTGCCGGCTCGAAATAATCCGTCTGGTTGGAATAATCTAAAGCATATACTTGATTGCGAGGGGAGGAAAGGGGACGACGAATGAAGGTCAATCGGAATTGAGAAGAGAAAGGCGGGGCGACGAAGAATCTTGACACGTCAGTGAACATTCTCCTAAGTCGATGGTCGAGGGCCGCCGGTCGACGGTCGCGGCGGTCGTGACGGTCGACGACCGACGGTCGGTGTAGCTGCCGGCCGAGCGGTCCCTTAGAAGTTTCTTTGAAAGATTCGCAGCTCGCGAGGCATAATACCACTACATAAAGTCATCTGGCGATAACGGTGACACGCCTTTGACCGTTTCCGCTCGGTCTTTCACCAACAAATCCTTGTCGGTGCTTCAAAAGACTTTAGAAGCCGCGTTTATGGCCTGATCGGGATCATTTCCGTTTCGACTCGATATCATTGCCTTTATTATTTAATTGATAATCCATAATCGCAATGGTAGACGCTCGATACCTGGATAGACTTCCTGGTATGTATCCGTGAAAAGGGCGTATACACATTGGGTGGTATTAAAACATGCTCTACGGTTTGCTCTCGGGGCACTGAATCATTTAAGGTTGGGTTACACGAGTGGTTTTTTTTTTTTTTTTCTAACCCTAGCTTTAAAGGGAGTAAAAGTGCTCCGAGACGAGATAGGGGCTGATCAATGCTCCCTTTCGCGTCATTGTCGGGAATCACGCCGATACGGTTGATAAGGAAAGCTCGCTCCTTTACTGGATGTTGATTACCGAGCAACCCTAACATACCGATCCTATTAACGTTCAATTTCCATGCGACAGCCATGAGCGTAGCAGATTGTAGATGAGAAATCTTGAAAATTAAATTAGGGTTAGGTATTTTTTCCTGGTTCGAAGTAACTTTTTTTTTTCCCTTTATTTTTGTACGGTCGTTCGGCTGTTTCATCGGTACATAGTTATTTAAGTTATTTAGAAAGCGAAAGCGGTTTCGTTTAAAAAAGGAAAATGTGTTCCGCGAAAGAAAAAAGAAAAAAAAGAAAGATCGCAAACGAGTACGAAACACGAAAATTCCTTCGCGCGTTCTCTTTGAAGATAATTGATTCTTAGTCTTGTTCGAGATACGTATACACGGATTCTAAAACGCGCTGGTACTTCTAACGAAAGTTTTATTTAGTCGTAATGACGACCTCCCAAATTAATTTCTGGTTTCCCTTAGCTCGCGAGGCAAAAAGTTAACGAATCAACGCGAGGGTCTAGAGTGGTAACGCAGCAGGCACTCCGCTCGACATACTCTCTACCCTACTTGTTATCTATAACATAAATTCTGCTAATGATTTTTAGAAAGTAAAAATATAACAAGACACATCCTTTCCTTTGTTCCTCCGACTTCCATTATAATTCCTCGCCGTTCGGAGCTGTCCTTAAGACTCTGACTTTGCGTTTCAATTACTAACCCGCAACACATTTTGTTAAATAAATATCTAAAATTTATTTCCCACGAAAACGTATTATTTCAAGTTCTAATATTTTCACTAATCGTTTGAACGAATAAATTTTTTTTTAATAAAATCGATGTTAAATTATCCGTAACTATAAATAATTAAATGTTAATTAATTCTTTTTATATATATTTGGTACCCCTACGTGCATATTTATTTCTCTCTTGTGTTCGAATTTATTTGAAAAAAAGCGTCAGGTAAAAGAAAAGAAAAAGAAAAAAAACTAGAACATAATTGTACGTAATTCGTACAACATCGAGTTCGTACTCTCGCGGCCTGTAAAAATGTACGAACCTCTCCCGATACGTTCCCGAACCACTCTGCCTTCTTCGATGCTGATTTTCCGAGAGTTCTCCTAAAATTTCCCCCAATCGGCGGGAAAGGGAGGGATCGGAAATCTTTCCGCGGTCGTGTTAACGAAAGTTTCGTAACTGTCTGCATAGAGAAGGTGAGAGAGGGAGAAAAAGAGAGAGAGAGAGAGAGAGAATATCGACAGGAAAGAAGGACGAACGAAAAAAGTGGAGGAAGATAAAAAAATTCGAATTATACTCTGCAAAGCCATGTGGAAATTTAAATGGTGGTCGTAAGAAAAGCATAGAGTCGTCTGAGACAGAGTTCCTCGGTTGGGCGCGTAAAAGAGATTTTACCCGAGGTCGAAGCACAGCTAGACCCGAAGGTGGAAGAAGGAAAAAGAAGGTGACGCATGAGGAGGATGACTGGGTGGGTTGGTAGAAAACTTACAGGTACCGGGAGGGAAGAGAGAGAGAGAGTCTGAAAGGGTTAGCTGAATGGGCGCCGTGTGTGCTTTTCTCGTTTGAGGAGCTTCGGATTGCCCAGTGCCGTACCGAGATTTCTTTGCGCTTCTGGTTTCCGACGAATCATTTCAATTTACCGGTACCTTATTAAACCGTGCTAATATCTCTCGAAACGCGTCTTTAAAACGTACAAACACGTCCAAGTTTACTTAATACCTCGTGCGTCGCTGTCGCGCAGTCGTAACTTCATTTTACTACCGATAATTAACCAACGTCGCGAAGGTACGATTTTATACCTCCGTTGCGTTAAATTCCCCGTTGACAGAGGCAGCGAACCGTTGCGCGACTCGTACCAGAGGTTTCCCCAAGGCGATGAGACGAACCGTCCTACTGTTAAAATATTAAGAAGCGATCGGACGCACGAAATGTTCGGCTCTGTTGCATCGACGTTATCGACGTTACCGACGGAGCGCGAGAAGTTTCGCGGAAGGTATCGCGACACGCGACGAACGCCGCAGAGTAAATCCCGACGAATTTCGGATTGCACAAACGTTGCGCCGAAATGAAAGGTGACGAGACGAGAGGCAAGAAGCAGCGGTTGGAAAGGAAAATGAAAGAAAGAAACGGGAGAAGAGGAACGAGAAATGTCGCTCATCGTCTCTTAGCCCCCTCGTTCTTCCTTCCCGCTGTACTCTGTTTTTCGGACAATTCCAAGTAGCGAGCCGCGATTGCCGACACAGCAATCTAAGACGCGAAAAAGAGAAGGGGGTGAAGAAGGCGGATAAAAAGAAAGGGACGAGGAAGAAACGGAGGAGAGGCAGAAAGAAACCGAGAGTGAGTAAGTAAGTAAAGTAAGAGGGTAAAATAAAAGAGGAATCGGAGAGCCCTTTGGACGCGTACAGGGGGAAGGGTCAAATAAGGTGGACCGCTGTCGGAGTCGAAGCGGGAGGCCGCTCAAAGTGGACAGAAAGAACGAAAGAGAGACAAAAGAGAAAAGAAAACGGAAGAGTGAACGAGCAAACGTGGGGTGAAGAAGGATGAAGAGGTTGGAAGGAAAGAGGCCACGGACGGGACGGCACAGGTAAAGGCAGAAGGAAGACGAGGAAAGCGATGAAGGAGAGAAAAAGGCAAAAAGGGAGACGGAAGACACAGACCTCTCCGGCTGGTGGCTGGCGGCTGGCGGCACCGCTTGATGTACGTCGGGTCCGTAATTACAGGTTTTCGGAACGCCTCGCTCGGCGAACCACGCTCTTTGAGAGCTAGGGCCCTTCCCTCGCCTCGTCATCTAACCGGTGACTTCGAAATACTTGTCATTTCTTCGATCTCTTTTTTGCCATCGGAGAAAAACAACGTCGGCTTTGGAAAATGTTAATGCGTTCGAGAGAATGCTCGCTATTGAAACTATTTTCCTTCTCTATGTTTTTGGTTCATCTTTGTGGTTTATGTTTGGTACTTACGCAATGAGAATTTATAGTTTTTTTTTTTTTTTTTCTTTTTTCTTCTTCTTTTTTAGATCGTATTAGTATATTTTGCCGTTATTTTTTAGTACAATTTTTGGAGATAGAGGTTGAGTATGAAGGTGATGCGATGTTGATTTGATTTGAGCAGAGGTGCGATGGTTTGGAACACCCGGTATATGGAAGTTGGATAAAAGTTTGAAGCGTATACACGCCACGGTAAACTGCGTAAAAGACTGTACAATACGATGTATTCTGATTCGATATGCGCATGTTTAATTTTGATCATCGATAGCTTGAAAAATTGGTAATTAGTAGTAATATGGAAACTTCCTGGAATATCTTATTTATCATTTTGTAAATTGAATACCGATATAGTAGTTTTTGTGAATAATAACAATTATTATCCGTGGTTGAAATTTATACAATATTAATACTTATAACGAACGAGTTGTTTTTTTTTTTCTTTTCTTTTTTTAACGAAAAGAATATATTAAGAATAATTAATATATCAAACATTTTCATTTCATTCCGAGTAATAATATTTTTAATTTACATTAAAATGGTGCAGGAAATGGAAATATGGAATGCATGAAACGCGATCATTGGAATACCATTGCAAAAATCACGGTATTGTGGGTTTTAATATTTCAGCGTTCGTAAGAAAACCGAGAAATGTTTTCGGACGAATAAAAAGCAATGCGAGTGGGAAACAGGATTTAAATTCCACACGGTTGATACATTTTTGTACGCTCGAGAAAATTTCAATATCTTCGAATATATCCTGTATAGATCCGCAACATTTTGCGCGTCGATATCAAACCGTTTGGTATGCGGGGTAACGCCGTTCCTAGCATTTACCGACCAAGCGAAAAGAGTATATAGCGTGTCTGTTGGAGATGAATCTTGTCCCTATCGTGTCCAGATGGCTTTTCTACATTCTTCGGGGTTAACCGGCGACTTTCACCTATGGGGAATTTGATTCGATTATATGAAATAAAATTGTAAATTTTATCCAAACCTATTCGTGTAACAAATCTGTTTCAAATAATATATTTAAAATAAAACGTTGAATTTAAGAGAAATAAATTTTCTCTCAAAGGCATTTGTATTTTTTTAATGCATTAATAAATACATAAAAAATAAATATGAACAAAAAAGACGTATAGGTTTCGTAATTATGTACAAGTACGTTCGATATTTCAATACCACATCGCACAATTGAAACAATAGCGTGTAATTAAACATTAGTACAATTTTTTTTATCGATAAGAGATAACGAAAGGAGAAAGGCATGAATACTTGTCGAAGTGCTAAAATCCTGAGATCTATTCAAATATCGAAACAATGGGTCCCGATGTTTCAATGGCATTGAAAAGTCGAAGGGAAGATACGCATGAAATATATTGATCAGAATCACGTGAAAAGATTTAACTTTAATTTGAAATTGGAATTCAGCGAACCTTTTCACCGCGCGGAAAAATCTTCAGCCTTATAGGCAACAGCCCTAATAGTTCTTCATCCACACGACGCATTTCTTTCGACATATAATTATATCTCACGGTGCTGCGCTTCGAATAATTATAACGACGGACATCATTAAGCAAGTAGAAAATGAAGATATTAGAGAAGTATATATAAGGCTGAAATGATTATTCTTACACTCTGGTCGTTATTAAAATTGAGGATTCTAATGAAGTATCCTGCATTGAATAGTGAATCACCCTTGAATTTATATTACAGATATTCGTGTAATGATTAACGAAGTACTCTTTAAAAGGTCGAATATTTTCAAGTTCATCTTGTGAAATTTCGTCGCATTGACAATGAAGTCTCGCTTCAAATTTAGTCGTTTTTTTAAAGCCGCACGATTATAATCTTTATCGAGAGTATTCCATTTTTTTAACGATTTTAACGACACTATCATATTGATTATAAAACACAATCATTTTTCTTTTCAATAATGCTATTCATTTTTATTTCATAGCGATTGCTTTGTTACAATTCCGTCGTAATTAAGACATGAAATAGAAGATATACATATAGTGGACGTTATTCTATATTGGTAGAATTACAGCGCCAAGGATCGTANTTTTATATATATATTTTTATGGATAGTGTTAAATTGCTTTGTTACAATTCCGTCGTAATTAAGCCATGAAGTAGAAAATATATAATGGACGTTATTCTATATTGGTAGAATTACAGCGCCAAGGATCGTAAACTGAAAATTACTAGTTTCGTACAAATCTGTGATTTATCGATAATTATGCACGTATTTTTTTTTTTTTTATATATATATTTTTATGGATAGTGTTAAATTGCTTTGTTACAATTCCGTCGTAATTAAACCATGAAGTAGAAAATATATAATGGACGTTATTCTATATTGGTAGAATTACAGCGCCAAGGATCGTTAACCGAAAATTACTAGTTTCATACAAATCTGTGATTTATCCATAATTATGCACGTATTTTTTTTTTATATATTTTAATGAATAGTGTTAAATTGCTTTGTTACAATTCCGTCGTAATTAAGCCATGAAGTAGAAGATATATAATGGACGTTATTCTATATTGGTAGAATTACAGCGCCAAGGATCGTAAACTGAAAATTACTAGTTTCGTACAAATCTGTGGTTTATCGATAATTATGCACGTATTTTTTTTTTTTATATATTTTTATGGATAGTGTTAAATTGCTTTGTTACAATTCCGTCGTAATTAAGCCATGAAGTAGAAAATATATAATGGACGTTATTCTATATTGGTAGAATTACAGCGCCAAGGATCGTAAACTGAAAATTACTAGTTTCGTACAAATCTGTGATTTATCGATAATTATGCAGGTATTTTTTTTTTTTATATATTTTTATGAATAGTGTTAACAATACCTGTCAAAATGTTACTGTAAAAGAAACTGTTTATGTTAACAATTATTCGATCAATATTTTTGTAACAATCGATCATTACTTTCTAATATTGATAATGCTTTGTAAAAGCAAAATAAAAAGATTCTTTCATTGCGTAAGATTTTATATTGTATACATACATCTTTTACAAGTTTGAAATGTTAAAAAAAAAAATTATTGAAAGTAATTTGTATCGCATAGATTTTGATAAACTGTATTTAGTGCCATCTATCAGTATAAGGAGAATAAACATTTATAAAAGTCGCAACGGATTTCAGTAAAGCTAGGTCTTTAGTTACAGGTGGTTGAATCCGCGTGCGTTTCTTTTTTGTGTAGTATTATATTAATTTATATCGTTTTAATGAATTAAATAATGATGTTTTAAGTCGGTTAAAAGAGTGTCAACATCCTTTACTATAATATCACGTTACTTTCGCAAAACTACTTGATAAAGATAAGTTAACTGTTTTACACATGGTTTTTTTAATTTTTCTTTGCTTTTCTACTAAAAAAGATTAATTTAGTAATTAGATAATGAACAACATTGAGATAGTTACAGTTTCTTTTTGTAATAGAGTAATAGAATTAATAGTATACGTTGTAGCATCTTATCTTTAGTTATTTTTCCTTTTTTAATATTTTTAAGTCTTGCATATAGAAGATTAAATTTAAACGTGTATTTAAAGAAGTAATTATTTTAACAAATTTATATGATTTAATAAACTATATTTCAATGGTTAAGGTATATTTCAATAATTGCTATATTTCATAGTTGATAAAAATATTTGTTGAAAAGAAACAATACAGATGCTAAGAATTTCTATATTTATGTTTAAAGAAACGTATGATCTCTTCAATCAGAATCGGTAGTTGGTATTAATACCGGGTATTAATACTACCTTTTTTTTGTTTTTTTAGAGTAGAAATATCAGAACTGTGCGCTTCACAATCTGACAAGATCATTGTATCCCTACTCCACCCTTCCTGACTGTGGCGTCAATCCTGGTCAGGACGCAGCCTTAGCTCAGTTTGCCTAGAGACGCGTAGACAGTGGTATCGTATGTTCATTCTGTTCTATAACAAAAGAAGTTAGAAGGCACTTGTGGTTTAGGTCAATAAAATTGTAAAGATTATAATAGATTTTATACGGCTATACAGATTCCAAGGTCACTTCTAGAAAAGCGCTAGCAAAATGGTATGTACACTCCTTTTCATCCCTTAACACAGGTAAATGTGCACTGAAGCGAGATGATTCATTATGACAGCTTTTCATTTCATATTTTTCCTCTGCTCGGGTAGAGATCAAATTTCCGTGGTTGTCTAAAGATTTCATATATAATAAATCCATTTATCCACGTTATATGCGTTTCTATATTGTATATCTCATTTTTTGTTATCCGTTGCATATCGTTGCTTAGATTTGACTTATACAATACAGAAAAATGTATTTATGCTTATGTAAAAAGCGTATGAAAGATTTTGTTTTATGAATATTTGTTAATCTTGTGAATTAGAAGAAGTAAAATTATATATAATTTAAATTCAGATACAATAGTTCAAAGTAATTGAATTGAAACTATTATCTGTTATTACTAAAAAAAATTTACATACAAATATTTGAAATAAATAATTTGTAACAAAATTCAGTGCATATAATATTGATTAGTTTATATTGTATTTACTAACACGATATATATTTAATATTGTTGATGAAGTTAAATCATTATTTTGTGATGTTATATTTTATTTTCCATGTAAGCGTAGGTATTATACCGAAGTGGTTGTAATGGGGGCCTTATGAAATCATATTTCTATGGCTCATCATAACAAAAGGCTGAACCTTAGGGATATAATAGCTTTTTCTTTGTATAGGATACTCTACCCTATAGACCTATTAATATCTATCCATCCTGTCAAAATAAAATTCTGCTCTGCTCTGAGTTTTATTTTGGAAAGTGAGCCATATTTGGGGTTGACTGTAGTGTTCAATGGATTGCGTTATAATTTTTGTCGATCAATACCACACAAATGCTCTGCGCGGACCAATAGGGATATATATGGAGAGGCATCTTTCAATGCGCAGACTGCCAGGAGCTACCCTACAGTTTTTCTGTCAGGCTCCGCCCTTAGAGTTCTTCGGGATAGGAAAACCATCCTTAGGTGCTTAATTGGTACATGACTCACCACAGGGCTCGATCGATCCAGCATCCCTAGCTTGAGGCTTTTGTTGGAGCATTCCGAATTCAAAATACGCTTCCCTTATATTTTTGCATACCCCAAATACACAATATTTAATATAAATGATTAAAAAAACTTAAAATGCAAAAAATGATGCTATTTAGATTGGAATATACCAGACTTTTTTTTATTTTATAGGACATAATGATATAATAATATTTAAATATATTGACTTTATTAACAATCTTTGGAAATAAGCATATGTATTTAGATTTATAACAATTTACCGTAAAAATTGTAAAAAGGTATTGTTTCTGTCTTAGGTTTGGATTAACCATGTCTACTAAGAGGCGTCGTGGGCCTAAATTAAATATAGAGCGTAAAATAATACGTGAAGGCCATAATAGATAGGATGAGTGGATCTCGACAGAACGAAGCACGTTGCTTCAATGAAAACTCTCCACGGCCACCTGTGCCTGGTAAGATATAATGTATAATATTGCATAATTATCTTTGAATTATTAAATTTATATTCCACTGTAGCATTGACAGTAATAAAAATTATAAAAATTCAATAAAATGATTTTGACTCTTTTAGTTAATTTTATTTGGAATTATAAATACGTTATATGACATTTTATAGGTTATTGGTAATAGGTTAATGATTGATCATGTTTTTGTAAAACTTTGATCGTAGGAGAGGAAACAGGAAACTACATCAGCAGGTTCCGTCCACAGAGTCCTACTCTGACCCCTAGGCGTTCTTCTCTTGCAACACCAACAGCTTCAGGTTGCGATGCTTTGGCACCTTTGGGATTTGAACCGGAAGGTTGCTGTAGTACGACAACTATGGAAAGTGATTCGCCACCTGCTTGCTTGCGGTGGGCTAGGAACCTGCATTCCTTGCTGCAGGATCCAGTGGGTTTGGAATTGTTCAGAAAATACTTGGATCAAGAAGGCAGACCTCATGCAAATCCTCTTAACTTCTGGTTCGCCTGTGAGGGTCTCAAGGAACAAGATGATCCTGAAAAGATACATCAATTGGTTAAACTTATCTACAGAAAGTTCTTCCTCAAGTCACAGTTAGCTATACCAGAAGATGTACGAAAGGAGGCTAATCGTCGGGTTAAAGAAGGGCGGGTGGACGAAAAAGTGTTCGATGCTGTACAGTTGGAAGTTGAACGTCTCATTAATGAGACAACATATCCAAACTTTCTTCGATCTGATATGTATCTTCAATTCGTTCAGTCCTGCCAAAACCCTGATTCTGGTGGATGTCCTAGTTCGGGATCCAGTCGAGAGATGTCTGTTTCTTGTGGGCCAAGCTTATTGCCCACTGTCCATGAAGACAGTGAATTTGTTAGTTCCATACATAGTTCACATTCAGCTAGTGAAACGCCGGGGGAATTGAGGGGTGAGCTGAGATTGACCAAAGATATGCTTATGGCTACTCAACAAACTAGGGCGATGGATCTTCGACCAAAGCCAGAAGCGTATGCTGGGTAATACATATTATCTTATATAATTATAATTTTTATTTAGAACATTCATTATTTAATATGCTTAAAATTAGATATGCATTAAACGCTTTACTTAGCTGCTGTTTTTATTTTTTCCCCCCCTTTAAGCTTGTTTGTGTGAATTTTTTGCAATGTTTTGTAGCGTATGATATTCCATATACATACATAGCGTTCCTTAAGTTTAAAAAAATAACTAAAAAAAATATCACATTATGAAAAAAGCATAGTATATCATGTGAGTGTTTTAATTTTTTCTTACATATTAAAATTTGTGATATTTTTGTAAGAACGTTTTCCAATTTTTCTGTTTGTTTTCTTCCTTTTGGTTTNCGTATGATATTCCATATACATACATAGCGTTCCTTAAGTTTAAAAAAATAACTAAAAAAAATATCACATTATGAAAAAAGCATAGTATATCATGTGAGTGTTTTAATTTTTTCTTACATATTAAAATTTGTGATATTTTTGTAAGAACGTTTTCCAATTTTTCTGTTTGTTTTCTTCCTTTTGGTTTGATGTTTTGCGTGGCGCTCGTAGCGTTTACTTGCAACATGGAACTAGTCCATATCATATGCTCGCACCCAGACTGCACGCACAATATTCCTCATACAACCCAGTATCCAGACAGGATTCAGAACTTCAAAGCTTGAGCAGTGATGCACGAACTGAATCGGACAATATGTCGCTCACCGATTCATCAGTGTAAGTTTTCCTTATTTTATTTATTATATAAAAACTAAATTCTTATTTACTTGTAAAATCATAATATCCTATGTAAATAAATTCTTTGAGCATTTATTGAATTTCAGCAAATAGTGCTAACTTTTATACATTTCTTTCACGTTTAATTTGCATCTTTTTTTATTCCTAATCGTGTAAATTTATGTATATAAATCCATATGTTTATGCCGCAGAGTCTCCTTCATTCCCGTAATTTTGATTTTAAAATCGAATTAATAATTTGAAGTTTTGATACTGAAATTTTATCAAGAACATTTTTCGTACCAAGTTCTGAAATTTTTTTACGCAATGAATTAATTAAAATAACAGTTTAACGCTTGAATGTGAATATATAACGATAACTGTTACCTTTACTTCTTAGAATGAAAATAAGGATAAAATTCAATACATTTTGTTACTTTCTTTTTTCTTTGCATTTCTGATTTACAGTGATGGAGTGTCAATGAACAAACAACGAAGTAAAAAACAGTATATAAGACAATGTAGAGCTATTAAAGATTCAGCTAGTTTAAATCGTGACCCGTTGGCGCATCATACTATCATCCCTCGTACGCAGCGAGTACCGCGCGATCTTATGCATCCTTTAAAACCAGAAGAATTTGCTCAAGTGCTTATTGAAAAGTTGGAGACCGTCAAACGCGAACGAGAATCTCAGGAAAAACTTGATAGGCATTTGCAAGAGAACGACGCGATTAATAAGGATGCATCGTTGGAGATGCCTAGTGGAGCACCGAAAGCGCTAGCTGATGCATTGAGAGAAAAATTAATGATAGAAGAGGATAATAATCAAGCGATTTTGGACCAACACGTGTCACGAGTTTGGTCGGATTCAACGCCTTCTCGATCTCCTGGACTCTCATCCTCAAGACTGCATTCTCCTGAAAGAAGACGTTCTACGCACAATTATCCACGGCCGTACAAACAGAGGAAAGAGAAGGACGTGTTCTCTACGTTTTCAGCAGATAGCGGTAATATTCACGATTTTCAAGAAGGCAGCGATCTTGTCGGAGCTGGCTCCATGAGTTCACTAGGATCTCACTTGCCTAAATCTAAATCCGTGCCATCTGATTATGCCGATTCCCTCCATAAACAAGACCTGTATCTTCAAGGTATGTCTTAGAGTGAATAAAAATAATATATTAATAATAAATTGAATGAATTTATATATAGTGTATTTATGTAATATTGTTGCATTACAAATTTTTCTAGGTCATGATCAAAGATTCCGAAGGTCAGACATGACCAGAAGATCAGCCACAAAGAAGTCTGTGACGGAATTAACTGACAGTGGTGTTAGTGTTGTAAGTGACGCGCCACCGTCAACAATTAGCAAAGATATTCGTCTTTTATCGTGGCTTAAAGAAACTGACAAGAAAGCGGATGTTAAGCATAGCCGACATGGGAAAAAGTATGGTTCTCGTAGTGGCTCTTTGGAAAGGACAAACAGGGAAACATGGGGCGTTCCTGCTCAACCTTTTGTTGCAGATCCAGGAATGCCGCCTTTACCACAACCTCACACAGTAAATATTTTTATTTAATATCACATTACTTGTGTTCAATGATAACTTATAAATTGTTG
>SMSQ01025956.1:33297-51723 GCA_019453375.1 Ctenoplectra terminalis
TAATAGGTATCCATATTTATTAAAATTATTTATTAGGGTAGAATAATTTTATTAATAGGTATTCATATTTAATAAAATGATTTATTAGGGTATATTAATTTCTTTAATAATATGACCTAATAAATAATTTAGAGTATATTAATTTTCTTAATTGGTATGGATATTTAATATAATTATTTATTGAGGTATAATAATTTTATTAATAGGTATCCATATTTAATAAACTTATCTATTGGGGTATAATAATTTCATTAATAGGTATCGATATTTAATAAAATTATTTATTAGGGTATAGTAATTTTATTAATAGGTTTCCATATTTAATAAAATTGTTTATTAGGGTATAATAATTTTATTAATAGGTATCGATATTTAGAAACGTTTTAAAATCTACATTTCTCCAGTTAATTCATAATTGTGATTTTGTGTAAAGGTAGAAATAGAAACATAACATAGATCGTGTATTTAATACAAACGAATTTGAAATTTTTTAGATATTACCGATTTTTAGCTATTACCTCTATTGCAAATTTCTTCTTATTATAATTAATTGACAAACATGCGCTACACAGAAATTGACAGAACTTTTGCAGTGACTTAATAGTATCATACAGGGAACAATGATCGATGGACTGCCTCGTACGCGTTTTATTGCTAATAAAATTCTGCGATGGAAGGTTTCGAAAAATGTCAAGGAAACGTTTCGTTTGTTCTTTGACCACGGTAATAATTACTTTCTTCGGTTTATACTTGGCTTTGAGCGTTTTCTTCCCTTTCAATTTTATCGCATTCAATTGTAGACAAATGTTGAATGGAAATTAATAAGTTTGTAAAGAATGAAGTTCGATAGAACACTCGGCGAAGTCGATCCTGGAAAACGATGATGAAACTGGTTACTGTTAGAACTCTATAAATATTTTAATTTATGTAACGACTGTATTTTATTGTACGTATCTCTAGCAAATACTTATAATTAGAATTGCGAAATGGAATTGTATGTTTAATAATAATAATAATTTATCTATAGTGATTCTGCAATTTTTCAAAATAGTGGGATAAAAAATTAATAATAATCATTAATAATAATAATATTAATAATAATAATAATAATTTATCTATAGTGGGATAAAATAATTTATCTATAAAGGTTCTGCAATTTTTCAAAATAGTGGGATAAAATAATTTATCTATAATGCTTCTGCAACTTTTTAAAATACTTTTCCATTCGTATATTAATTTTTTTACCCCTCCATATTATTATCAATTTCTTTTAGAAGACTCGCATTCCTTATGGAATTGCCTCTCTACCTTTTATTTCTTTATTTCTTTTTACATTCGCAAAAAATTCAGATAGCATAGAAACACCCAGTGCACCGATAAAACCTAAACTACATCTACATAAATAAAAAAATTCAAAATATAACATTCAACGCTCGAATTAGACCCGGAACAATATTCCAGAATGAAAATTGTCTTAGAGATTAGTCCCGTAAGTAAGCCAAGACTAAATTCTATACACCGATTCTCTTGATTCCCATTGTACGACAGTCGTACGCAGGATATATCATTGAATATGGATGAGTTTAGGGTACTCGAAGCGGTTCTTGAAATATGAATGAGATCGTTCTCGATACGCTTTCCAGACGACACTTCGCGGCAATCGTAATCGCCTCGCGATACAACCAGCGTGTCCCATCAGATTATCACGTTATTATTAAACGCGTACACGCGTTACGTGTTTCCAGAAATGATTCATACAATTTAAATAAATCTGTCGACGATTCCTTTTTTCATTTTTCTTTTTTTAATTCTTTCATATCCGCAAACACGCATTAATGCAAACGATGACAGAGTTCCGCGTGTTCACTGACAGGTACGTGGATCTATTCACGATCCCTACGCACTACTTGGTCGAAGATGACGAGGCCTATCGGACTTTTCATCCGTCACGATTGATGGGCCTCTTCGATATGTTCAACGCGGACAGCTTGATCGACTTAATCAGCGGATTGGGCGCGCCTAAGAGAAAAATTCTTATGTCAGTGCCAGCAACCGCCTACAGGTTTACGCTGAAGGATCAGGACGACAATGCCCCAAGGGCGCCTACCGTGGAGATGCAGCCGGTTATCATTGATCAGAAACAGGTGTGAAGCGAATGTTTTTTAACCCATTTGCATCGCGACTTAAATTGCAAGGACTCTAACTTATCACCCAAGTCTGTTCGATCGATCGCGCGTAGTTGATCGGATCATTTATAATTCGTCACGATTACAATGTTTCTTATTCTTTAACCCTTTGCGGTGTTATGTCGAGCCAGACTCGACATTTTATTTTGTTCCATCGTTTTCAGTTTTGGGACACGAAACATATTCTTTTACATTAAAATGTTATTTGATGGAAAATTTTCTATGTAGATATCTTACTGGCGATGAAAATGTGAAAATTCAGCCAAATTATTGACAGTTTTTAAAAGTATATTATTGAATATGAACTAGTTAAGTTAAAAGCGTCGAAAGTGGCTCGGACCGCAAACGGTTAATGCTAACTGGATATAATTATATCAGAATACAGAGGACAATGTATATTAATAAATGTAAAATTGTTAGTGAAAATATTTTTATTCAACGGTATCGTACGATGTCGGCGATTTATTCCGCGTTTCGTGATACAGAGAAGATATTACTCGCGGAATATTCCGCTTCGCGATGCAAATGGGTTAACTGGAAACTTTACCGATACGTAAGCGGCACGCGTGAAGATTGCGTTAACCCTTTGAGTTGAAAAAAATAATTTTCGCTTAACACTAGATTTACGGGGATTAATTGGACCATTTTACTTTTAATTTTATTTGAAATTAATAGGTTTTTATTCGCACAGATTTAGTTAGTATGTTTCTTGCATTTTAATTCTATTTTGAGTGTACATTTTCTGCACAGATAATTATTGGACTTCAGCGTGAAATCAGAAGTCCGTCAAATTTTATTTGAAATTAATAGGTTTTTATTCGCACAGATTTAGTTAGTATGTTTCTTGCATTTTAATTGTATTTTGAGTGTACATTTTCTGCACAGATAATTATTGGACTTCAGCGTGAAATCAGAAGTCCGTCAAATTGACGGGTTCCGTAAATCTAGTGTTAATTTAACCAGTTAACACTTTGCTGACCGGTGACGAGTTAACTCGTCTTTTCTGTCGTCTAAACGATAAAACGGCTATTCAAACAAGATATTACAGAATTAAAAAATGTAACATCGCAAATTACATTCATGATGAAAATCAGGTTTCCAAATTCTCCAAAATAAATGCTTTCTTCAGCAATCGTGATAAAATTTTTCTGTTAGAAGTATGTATAAAGATTTTTCTCCTTTGCGTTACATATTTTTTTTGTATGTATATTTTGTTCTCTGTTTCACAAATATATATTTAATCGTCGGTGGTTCTGGTGTTGAAATATTTTTTTCAAAAATTGTGGCATGAGTATAACGTGTGTACGTTGAAGGAAAAAGTGTACGGTTTATTTTGATATCCGTTTGAATTATTAATTATTCATAGGTTGAAAGCTTTGAATTGCAGCGAAGAAAGCTTCCAATTCTAAGGATTGATATTCTGAGTAATTAAACTGTTGATTTATTGGTTATTTTTTTTCTTCTTTTTTCCAGCTGTGCGACTTAATGAATAAAGGAGAATGGACGGTGGAAAGAGACGAGGACCTTACTGCTCCTTACGCTTTTAAGGACAACACGTGGATTGCTTTCGAGGATAAAATATCTGTCGCGATTAAAGTAGGGGATAATTATTTACGATTACTTAATTTCACCATTTCTTCAATGCGAATTCTTTAAGAACGTGTGATTTTTGATCGATTTTTTAGGGCAAGTACGCGTTGCTTCGAGATCTCCCTGGCTTAGCAATCCATGATATTGAGAATGATTTGAAAACGAAGTGTGGAATACCCATTACGCATGATGTTCATCATTCGTTCATGGATTTCAAGAGGAAGACGAGAGCCGCTGTTTTAAACGCTTTGGAAGACGATCTGCATGTAAATAAAAATAATTGTAACAACTGTGTTTCCATCAACTTCGGTTAGCGTCTATCGTCAAAAATGGTTTCTGTTTGGAGACTGTAATATTGCAAAAATTGTGTTCCTATTTTTACAACGATATTTCATTTAATTTATAAACGACCAAAAGCTGCATTTACGAGAGAATAAGTTTTAAATCTATAACTTTTGTCAAATTAATTTTATCAGTTGGAGAACCGAAATCTTCATCGGTACGCCACCTTCTGGTGAAAGTACGGATTATAAATCGTGTGTCGTACGTAGATGGCAATACGCATTCAACTCCAGAACTGTTTAAATTAATTTTGGGAATTGTTAAGAATTAATTAATATTTTCGTACATTTCATCAATCACATTTCTTTCAATAACGTAAAGACTTTATAAAACGTGCAAGGAACCGTAAAATAATTTTTATTTTCAGCAAACCGAACTGGAATACGCAACCCAAGTCAAATCATCCGATTTTCGAGTGGTTCGCGTAGTCGATACAGAAGGACACATCAGAGTAGTTCGAGAGAATACCCAAACCGAATTCATGTGCTCCAGACAAGGCTACTTCGTTCATCCTAAAAGTTGTAACAGGTGAATCAACGTTTCTAACGAATTAACCCTTTGACTACGGTAGATTTTGAGACGCACCGGCCGTACCATACGGCAGGAATTCAGTTACGACGTACGCCGAGTACGGCGAAATTTTCTGTTAGGGGTACATTTTTGGGAAAATATATTTGAATAATCGAAAAACTGAGTTTCACTACATTGAAACAATATTATTTGTTTCTTTGTATTCTGCAACGAATTGTTACTATACGTATTAAAAATTAAACATTAACGTTAAGCTTAAATTTTCAGGGCGCCTATAGGCGTCCTCCGCGTCAGAAGACGAAACTGCGTCGAGCGCCTTCAGGCGCCCACAGTGTCACAAGCGCAAAATTTGGCCTTTAGGCGGCCACAGTAGTCAAAGGGTTAATTACACCTTCAACTGTATTATCTCACTTAACGAAAAAAAAATTCATCTCCCGTAGATTCTATCGATGCGTCAAATTCAACCAAGAAGTCGAAGACTATTCCGTGTTCGAGTTCGATTGTCCAGCAGGTTTATCCTTCGACGAGCGCACAGAAGTTTGCGTCTGGCCTGGATCCATGCCGGAAGGATCGCCTTGTCCCGGAAGCAGCGAAATCGCGCCTGTGGCTCGAGTAAGGTTCGAGTGTCCTGCCAAGTCTGGCTACTATGCGGATCCGCAAAACCCACGTTGGTTCTTCGCCTGCATCGACCTAGGTTTATATTCATTATTGAACGAACTTCCAGTTGTGTCTCGAACATCTACTTGATTAAATATATATTAATTTATAATAACAGGAGGTCCAGAAATAATGGCCTACGAATTCCGTTGTCCATTCGGGCTCATCTTTGACGAGCAAAAACTAGTTTGCGAGTGGCCTTGGTTGGTAGCGGGCTACTCTGGCGCTGGTCACGCGAGTCCAGGATACGAGAGCAAAGGATATGGCACTGGGTCTACTCCAGGTACTGGTGGATACTATACAGGAGGATTGCCTCACGGATACAGTGGGACGGCAGCAACGGGTGGTCCTGGATATTCCGGTGCTGGATCAGGAGTTTCTGGGCCAGCTGGAGTTGGATACGGTGGTCACGGGTCGTCGGTTGGTCAAGGAACAACTGGAGGCGGATATTCTGGATCTGGAGGCCATGGAGCTTCGTACGGTGGCCAAGGAGCTGGTGGATATTCTGGAACCACTGGAAGTGGATACTCTGGATCAGCAGCGGGAGCTGGCCATGGGTCTTCGTACGGTGGTCAAGGTTCCACTGGGTATCCTGGGTCGGCAGGAGCAGGTGGCCAAGGAGCTGGTGGATATTCTGGAACGACTGGAAGCGGATACTCAGGGTCAGCAGGAGCAGGTGGGCAAGGAGCTGGTGGATACTCTGGAACAACAGGAGCAGGTGGCCATGGATCTTCGTATGGTGGCCAAGGAGCTGGTGGATATTCTGGAACGACTGGAAGTGGATACTCAGGGTCAGCAGGAGCAGGTGGCCAAGGAGCTGGTGGATACTCTGGATCAACAGGAGCAGGTGGCCATGGATCTTCGTATGGTGGCCAAGGAGCTGGTGGATATTCTGGAACAACTGGTAGTGGATATTCTGGATCAGCTGGAGCAGGTGGCCATGGGTCTTCGTATGGTGGCCAAGGGGCTGGTGGATATTCTGGAACAACTGGAAGTGGATATTCTGGATCAGCAGGAGCAGGTGGCCATGGAGCTGGTGGATATTCCGGAACAACTGCAAATGGATACTCAGGATCAGCAGGAGCAGGTGGCCATGGATCTTCGTATGGTGACCAAGGAGCTGGTGAATATTCCGGAACAACTTCAAGTGGATACTCTGGATCAGCAGGAGCAGGTGGCCATGGGTCTTCATATAGTGGTCAAGGAACTACTGGCTATTCTGGATCAGCAGGAGCAGGTGGCCATGGATCTTCATATAGTGGTCAAGGAACTCCTGACTATTCTGGATCAGCAGGAGCAGGTGGCCATGGATCTTCCTATGGTGGTCAAGGAACTACTGGCTATTCTGGATCAGCAGGAGCAGGTGGCCATGGCTCTTCCTATGGTGGTCAAGGAACTACTGGCTATTCCGGAGCAGCAGGAGCATCTGGCCAAGGATCTACTGGTTACTCTGGAACAACTGGAAGTGGATATTCTGGATCAGCAGGAGCAGGTGGCCAAGGAGCTGGTGTATATTCAGGAACAACTGCAAGTGGAGCGGTTGGTGGTCACGGGTCTTCGTACGGTGGTCAAGGATCTACCGGGTACCCTGGATCAGCAGGAGCAGGTGGCCAAGGATCCACAGGCTACTCCGGAGCAACTGGAAGCGGCTATTCTGGATCTGCGGGTCATGGTGCTTCGTATGATCAAGGAACTACCGGGTACTCTGGAAAAGCTCAACCTGGAGCTGGACATGGATATCCAGGAACCGGTAGTGGAAGCTACAGTGGATCAACTGGCAAAGCAGGATCGCCTAGCTATGCAGGTTCAAGTAGCACAGGATACACAGGAGCTGATCATTATGGAACGACGAGCGGAGTGTATACAGGATCAGAGGGCACGGGATACTCAGGAGCAACTGGTACAGGTCAAGTATCAATCGACACGGGATATACAGGAACAGGAAGCGTTGGACATTCGGGAACTGGTGGAACGTACGGTGGTGTACCTGGTACGGGCTACACAGGATCCACGTATCCAGGTGGATCAGAATCATCTGCTGCACCTGGGTATGGATACTCAGGAGAAGGAACTGGTGGTCACGGTTCTGGATACCAAGGATCTACAGCTGGAGGATATACAGGGGCAACAGGTGGTGCTCACGCTGGATCCACTGGAGGATATTCGGGAACGGGTGGTGTTCATGGAGGATCTACGAGTGGAGTGTACTCAGGAGCAACAGCTGGTGCTCATGCAGGATCTGTTGGATATACAGGCGGAACTAGCGGAACTCGTGTTACCGTAACGGAAGGCTACGGTGGATCAGGAGTAAAAGGAGGCAGTTATCCACATTCACCCGGTGCTCAGTACCCAGGACCTTCTTATGGAACAAACGCCTCTCCGGGAGTCGATTATTCTGGAACTGGTTCAGCAGCAACTGGACACGGGTATTCCGGATCTAGTTTTGGAGGTCAAGGTGGATCCTCGATTCCTGGTCAAACTGTTCCGTTTGGCACTCAATCACAGACACCGATTTACGTTTCTGGAACTGGAGCGCAAGCTACTGGAGTAACCAGTGTTCCTGCACAGTCTCGTGAGTATATTTCTTAAGATTAATTCGAGAAGCTTTCTGCAAGAAGGTCCCATGAATCTTTTTTAATTAATCGTTAGATATCTAAAATATTTATAGCTATTATTGTAGCTGTAAACTATAGAAACTAGTTCTACGGACCATCTTCCCAGAAAGCTCCTAATTTATCTTCACTGTCACCTGACTAAAATATCTAATTCCTTATTATTCAGCCGGACCCATTTTCGTGGACAAGCCTCCGCCACCAACCTGTGCCACCCCCTGTTACCAAACTCCTCAACCATCGGGTGGCCAGACCTACATAACAGACGGTTACATTTCAAGCCAGGGAGTTACTTCCGGATCAAACGTTTACCAAGGCACGACTGGATACACAGGAGGCTTAAATGCCACTTTTATCGGAGGCCACGTACCCTCCGCTGGAACGACCACATACATCGGAGGAGTTACACCGAGCACTGGCTATGGAGCCACGTCAGGAGCCGGCGCCATCGCAACGGGACCTAGCGTTCAAGGATCCATCGTCACTGGAGGCTCGACTCCAGGAACTCTGATCACCTACGGCGACACATCCGGCACAGTACTCTCAGGCTCTTCTGACCAAGGCAGCATAGTAACCGGAGGCAGTCGTCCAGGATACACCAAATCGGGTCCAGGATCACCCGGCTACGTGATCACCGACGGAGTCAAAACCGTCTACCCTGGTTCGATCAGTCCCGGAACCGTGGTATACGGAACACCTGCGCCCGGTGTCGTAATAACCGGAGTCCCGGAGGCTGGAAGCACCGTGCACGGCCAATCGAGTCCCGGAATTATTCTGACTGGACAAACAGCGCCTGGAGTGTCCATCGGTGGATCCGTGGAGCAAGGAACGGTAGTGAGTTCCACTGGACAGCACGCGTTCACGGATTCAGGATACCCATCGCAGCAAGGAGGCTCCAGCTCAGGATTCCCGTATGGAACCAAGATTGGAACCGTTTCGCCGACCTACGACACCAATTACAAGACCAACGAGTACCATGACAACGGAGGACGCGGCACCATTAGGTTCAACAACGGCGACGTGACCACCAAGTACACGGAGAACGATATTCCTGATTACAGACCAGCCGGAGGCAGTATTCCACCGGACACTCTTATTCCTGGAAGCAGCGTAGCACCCGGAGCGTCAGGTCCCAGTGTATTCACCAAGACTGGGCCTACCAAGACGGGCTTCACCACCGCAACCCTGGGCGCTGGAGGCAGCTACGTTATCAGCACAGGAAAGACGCGACCTCCGCCCAATCCTGAGAACATCGGCGCGAAGGCGTTCGAAGGCAACGTGGTTGGATACACGAAATCGTCGACCGAAAGCAGCGCTGATGTATATTCAGGAGCGACTTACGGTCAAGACAGCAGTCGCGTGGACACTTCTAAGATCACTCTGGGTCCCACGAAGGTTACCGGATACTCGTATCCCACTCCTAGCGTTCCGTTCGAAAGCGGAAGGACGAAGAATTTACCGATCCTTTCAACGGAGAGCAGCGCCGCCATTAATCCAGCTACGCCGACACCGTTCTTGAACGTTGAAGTATACAATACACCGAAAGCAATCGGTTCATCCGTATTCGATAACACTTACCAGAGGCCTACTGGCTTTACTCGCGCGCCATCTCCAACTGGTACACCGGCGGTTTACACCACAGGATCCCTGGACAGTTATAAAACGTCCGTTTTCGGGGCGGGCAAAGTTCCAGGTTCCGTTTCAACGCCGGTGACAGTGAGTCAGGATCAGTACGACGGAGACGTTCAGACTGGGTCGCAGTTTGGGTTTGGAACGAAAACTTCTCAGCAGGGTGGATACGGGGACCGAGGTTACGTTTCCAGCACGCCATCGAGCTCGGTGTACAAGATCTCGTCGATGTATCCTGAAACAACGCCGCGAGTAGGTTTTGTTTTATCGCAGCGGTAATAGTAAGTAGTTGTAGGATTTATTGTAAATGCAAGGGAATTTTTCAGTTTAATTACCCGTCTTCCACTGCTTCGACTGGGTCGGATTACTTTGGATCGAGCTCGAAGAGTGTGTTCGGACAGAACGTGA
The DNA here is from genome assembly GCA_019453375.1 of Ctenoplectra terminalis. Classification (NCBI taxonomy): domain Eukaryota; kingdom Metazoa; phylum Arthropoda; class Insecta; order Hymenoptera; family Apidae; genus Ctenoplectra; species Ctenoplectra terminalis. The sequence continues at coordinate 43,253 of SMSQ01025956.1, forward strand.
CACCTTCTGGTGTTTCAGAGTCGCTGAAACCACAGGTGAGTTTTAGAAAGATTTTTTCGTGGTATGTATGTCCATATTTTAACATATTTCAGTCGCATAAACATCCGTAATTATTAAATTAAAAGTGCAGATGATCTGAGATATATCTGAAAATAATTAACTTATGGTTATTAGATTACGTTTATAGAGATATAAAAATAATTAATAGAAATTATAAAAGAAATTAGGAATACCTGGATAATACTCGAGATACCTCCGGAAATTTTCAGAGTACTCAGATATTTAACCCTCTATGGCTTTGTGTGACTTAAAAGTTACAAACTAATGTATCTATATTTAAAAAAAATTAATTTTATTTTGTCACTGTGCTATTAACGCATTGCAAACGTACTTTTACGTTTTTTGCTATCTGTCACTGGACCGCGGGTCACGTAAAAGTACGTATTTGGTAGATTTGTGCTGGCGAGCGGGTATCGTATAAATACGATGGGCATTGTAAGCATGTATAGTGTTTTTTTTCCTTTTTAAATAATCATAGAGCATATGTTCAAGTATAAAATAAAATAAAGTTTCGTTCAGAAAAACGATGCAGTTATCCATTTATTGCGATTTTACCGAATGACCAAACACACGCGAAATTTACGAAAAAAAGCCCGCTACGCGCATAAGTCCAAATCTGATTACTATATTACTGTATAATGACACCACGGTCCATCTACAGCAATTATTAAAAAATTTTTAAACCAAAGTGAAAGACTGTGATCAATCGTAATTTTTTCTCCAGTAAGCAGACAAAATTCTAGCTACAGAGAATTAATTTAATCTGATAATAACAGCTCCGATCCAGATAATTAATTAACTCACCCATCTTAACCAGATTAAACTCACGCTATCTATTCTCAATAAGAACTATTTCATTTTCCAGACTCAGTATATCCCAGGCGACTCAACTTCCCCAGCCGTCGGTGGAGGCTACAGAAAGCCCTTCCCTGACGTCACCTACCAACAATCGACACTGATCCAACCTGGCTACGCGATAGAAACGAGCACAGTCAGCGGTGGCTCTCCTACAAACGTAGCGATTAACAGAGACAAAGTCGGACAACTGGTGACCAATTACAACAGAGGCACCACCAAATACGTTCCAAGCGAGTACGATATTTATTCAACGGGATCCATTTCTGGAACCGATTACTCCAAGGCCCAGTCGTCTTCCGCGTCGACATTCCGACAGGGTTACGGCTCGACGACTCCATCCCCGGTCGCCAGAACTCAATCGCCTCTCGCAGTAACCACTTATTCCGGAGGTTACTCGAAGCCTTCCTCGATCGTCTCGTATCAGACAACTGCCAAGTCGACGGCTGTGGGCAAGGCTAAAGTGATCGTGAAGTGGAGCGACCTGCATCCTCTTCTGCTCGGAAAGCTCGGAGCAGAGTGCACCTGCAGAGGAGATCCCTTCGCCAACCTCAGAGGACCAGGTTCCAAGTTAGTCGATTCGTCGAAGGGCAAAGTTGACCTGTCCAACTACGACGAGTCGGAGATCTACGTGGACCTCGAGAAAGAAGGTTCCTACGAGGACAACGACTACGTGACCAACTACGAATCGTCTTCAGTGGGACCGGTTAAGATCTGGAACAATCAGATCACGAATCTTCCGAGCTACTCGAGCTCTCAAATTCAAGAGAAACCATCCTCAACTTATTTACCCAGCGTCGCTCCCTCTGTCAACCTGAATGCTCGCGCCAGCGTTTCAGGATTCTCCAACCGTGGATTCACTGCCAATTACAGATCGGGAAAGAGTCTGAGCAGCGTTGGTTCTTCCGTCAATTCTGTTGGGCCTGTAACATCTACGGGTCCCTCTGTATATCGGTCGGGAGACGACGGCGCATCGGAGGAAATTATCGATGGAGTTACGAACTGTGCGAGACCAGGTCTGTTCAGACATCCCAACTTCTGCAAGAAGTTCTACGCCTGCCACTGGGACGAATGGAAGAAGTCGTTCACGCTCCACGTGTTCAGCTGCCCCGTGCATTTAACTTTTGATAACGGCGCGGGCGCGTGCAACTGGCCCAGCATGGGACCCGCCTGCCAGGACGATAATTTGTTAGTTTAGCTGGTTCACCGTTGACCGACAGCTGATCGAACTCGGGTATCGCGGAACGTTTCAGTGACACCGTTCTTCTTCTTTGGTACAGTAGGATATGAATTTTTGAGATTTTTGATAAATTTGTTACCGATGGAATGTGGTGGTTTTGTGAATTTTGTAGAATTTATTGGCGCTTTTTTTTGTTTGTTAGTTTTGTGGTTTTGGATAATTTTGTCTTTGAGAATTCTTTGCGAGAGGTAGAAATTTTTGAATAGAAAGTAATTTGGGGAGGGTAGATGGTTATTCAGAATTCTTTTAGAATTATAAATAATTTAAAATTTTTTTAGCATTCTTTTAGATTTCTAAGTAATTTGAAATTCTTGTAGCATTCTTTTAAAATTCTAAATAATTTAAAATTCTCTTAGCATTCTTTTAGAATTCCAAATAATTTAAAATCCTTCTAGCATTCTAAAATTTAGAATTCTAAATAATTTAAAATTCTTCTAGCATTCTAAAATTTAGAATTCTAAATAATTTAAATTTTTTTTAGCATTCTTTTAAAATTCTAAATCATTTTAAATCCTATTAGAATTCTAAATAATTTAAGATTCTTCTACCATTCTTTTAGAATTCTAAATAATATTTTTACCATTCCTTTTTCAAATTTAATTTTCTTTTGAAATTTGTAGCATATCCTGAACATACGGATAGGAAAATTTCTAATATTCTACATTTCATACCTCGGAATGATGAAAATAACAAACCACAGTAAGAACTTAATTTAAAAATTCATCGTTTTAGGTCAAAATTTAAATCGAGACGTGCTTAAAAGAAAATTTCATTCCTGAAGATTGAACGTAATTTTATCCCACAATAATATTTACAAAAACAAAATCCATTCGTCAAAATATAAATATACACTGTACCTTCTCCAAAATTCGTTCACACCGAATCAATGTAGAACAATTTCCAAAGGTATACCTTTAACAGCTGGACGTTGGAGCACACTGACAAAGAGACCCAAAGCATGAAGTAACGTTTAATTATAACATGGTAACGGTTCATACTAAATTTCTTTGCATACCATTTGGATACGTGGAACAAGCGCAAAAGAATGCTTTCCCGAGGTAACGAGAACAAAGAACAAAGAAGAAGAAAGATCCAAGGCGATCGAGGTGTCGCGATACGAAAGCACACTGTCCAGAGTGAAAGTCAAGCTGTGTTCGCCGATCCAAATCGTGAGAGAGAAGTCGATGGTGTGCGCGATTCGATGTCGCCTACGAATCATTGTAAATAACGTCCCCTACTCTTCGAAATTTGTAAATAACGACAAGTTGCCCATTAAATAACTGAAGAAAAAAAAAAAAAAAATTAAAACACGAAGAAACCAACGAAGCAAAAGACAGAGTCGAAAAATGTGGAAAATATTTTTAATTCAATTATAATATTTAATTTGTAATTATTATCGTATGACTTGTCAGTTTGAATCTTTTTTTTTTTTCTTTTTTTTTAGAATTACGGTAAACGATTGGCGATTAATTTTTATAAATACGTATTATTAGTACATATGTCACGGTTGGCATAATTAATGTATCCCTTGAATCGGTTTACTTTCTTTTCCGGATTTCTCGTCGCTTCCTGGCAATGGCGAGAGATCAATTTTTAACGTTCTTTACGCACTACTTAAGCTTGCCTTGATTCTGTGTTCATCTCGTTCCTATCTCTACTTCCCTGCTTCCTCTCGATGCAATTTATTATTTATTTGCCGCTTGTTACTACTAGGAGCTAAGGGTATATTACGATACAAAAAAATCCTTGCGAGATAAACGATCGTTCTGCGTCGAAGAGAATTATTTCTTTTTATTTGTCCCTCTTGCACACTTAGGTCGAAGCTTTCGATAATCGTGCCATTTTATCGTGGTTATCTAATGTAATATTACGAACTTAGAATAAATGATGATTGTACAAAAAAAAAAACAGTAAAAACTGTATCAATTTATACTATTCATAATTATTTTTCCGCGTTCATCCAACTCCGGCTGTCATCCAATCGTGCTTTAACACTGGAACTACCGACGATTGAAGTATAATTATTTCTAGCGAAGAAATCAGAGTAGAAGGTGCATAAAATAATATGTAATGGAACTGAGACAAAGGTTTATCTATATTTTTAACAGAAAATCGCGGAAAATCTGCAGAATTTAATTTTAAAACTGTATCAATTTATGTTATTCATAATTATTTTTCGGGTTCATCCAACTCCGGCTGTGATCAAATCGTGCTTTAACACTGGAACTACCGACGATTAAAGTATAATTATTTCTAGCGGAGAAATCAAAGTGGAAGGTACATAAAATAATATGTAATGGAACTGAGACAAACTTTATATTTTTAACAGAAAGATTTAGTACGTAGTTAATTTATAAAATTTTTATGAATAATTACGAATGGGTCGTTTTGACCACTCTGGTGGTTCTAATGCTAAATAAATTCTCTAATTTTTGGTAGAACAAGTCTTCGACATAAAATTGAATCAAAAAATTACAAAATGGTCAAAATTATCTATTAACAATTTTTTTGATAGACACTTTATAAATTATGTACACTTTTGCGAATTTTCCGTGATTTTCTGTTAAAAGTATAATCAATGGTTTGTTTTCTGTGGATTATTTGTTTCTTTTATACACTTTTGCGAATTTTCCGTGATTTTTAGTTAAAAGTATAATCAGAGGTTTGTTTTCTGTCGATTATTCATTTTTTTTATACACTTTTGCGAATTTTCCGTGATTTTTAGTTAAAAGCATAGGTAAAGGTTTGTTTTCTGTAGATTATTTATTTCTTTTATATACTTTTGCGAATTTTCCGCGATTTTTAGTTAAAAGTATAGGTAAAGGTTTGTTTTCTGTAGATTATTTATTTCTTTTATATACTTTTGCGAATTTTCCGCGATTTTTAGTTAAAAGTAGAGGTAAAGGTTTGTTTTCTGTGGATTATTTATTTCTTTTATACACTTTTGCGAATTTTCCGTAATTTTCTGTTAAAAGTATAGGTAAAGGTTTGTTTTCTGTCGATTATTTATTTATTTTATATATCTTTCATTGTGATTTCTTTGGAACAAATAGGTAGATATTAATTGTGGATAGTTATAGCGTGAATAACAATTTTTTATTTTTTTTAAATACATAATATAATTGGGTAAAAAATAATTGAAGGGCCGAAGAAGGGTTAAATAAGAAACAGAACATGTTGTTGTTTACACAGCCCGAGGCTAAACTTTCGTTTGTTCCATATAGCAGAGGCGTGGTGACTTTCCATTTAATGATGAAGACGTTTGCTTGATCACGTTGACCTCATAAACGAGAAAATATACGATCAAGTTAAATTACAATTTTTAAATCGTCGATTTTTAAAGCTATTTCATTTACAATCTAAAGTTCTGGTTATCAAACTTAATGCACAAAGAATTATTATTTTCAAATACTCATCTTGATTTCTTTGCCACAAATCTATTTTAACACTAGAACTACCGACGAATAAAGCATACTTATCTCTACCGAAAAAATCACAATGAAGGGTATATAAAAAAATACGCAATGCAAGGGAAACAAAGCTTTGTCTACATTTTTAACAGAAAATCACGGAAAATTGCCTCTGAGATACCATAATTAATTTATAAAATTTCCGTAAAAAATTAGGAATCGGTCATTTTGACCATTTTGGTAATTCTAGTGTTAATCGTCAATAGTTGTAATTATTTCGTTATATTAAATGGAGAAACTTTTTTCTTTAAATCGAAAACAATTACCATGGAAGAAGAAGCTTGATTCATCCACGATATTCAAGGTGCGACTCTAATTAATAGTTTCAATAGGCAGCTTATTAGCATAGAAAGCAGTATGCTAAATAACAAAAACCTATAAAATGCAGTTTCTCCGCGTTAACCGCAATTGGAGGTGTGATAAGCTAGGATCACACCTAGTCGCGTGATTTTCACCATTTATACCAATTCGCTAACATTCATTCAATGAATTTTCATTACGAGAGAACTATAATGCAGCTGTCTCGTAACATGTATTAACCCTCTATAGTTTGAATTTTATCTGTTTATTAGAGAAAGAAATTACGATTGATTCCAGTTTTTCACTTTTATTTGAAAATGTTTTAACTAATAATTACCGTAATACTACCGTAGTACTACAGTAATACGGTAATCAAATTTAACGCGTTGCCGCAAATGACGGCTATAGCTAGACGTATCGTCGCGTAGATCTTTTTATCTTTTGAAGCATTCAGTTTGATAAATACAGGTTGTCCCAAAAAATGTATACACAGTTTGATTATAACTTTTCATTCGCGTATAATTAATATTTAAACTGCAAAAGAATCTATACAAAATAGATGCTTCTAATGGGATCTTAAAATAAGTTTTCTGTTTTTAACAGTTAATCTTGGTCCAGTCGTTATTTCCAATTAACCCTCTATAGCCCGAATTTTGTCTGGTTATGGGAGAAAAAATTACGATTGGTTACAGTTTTTCGCTTCGATTTGAAAATGTTTTAATTAATAATTGCTATGGAAGGATCGTAGAATCGCTGTAGTAATACAGTAATCAAATTTAATAGCACAGTGGTAACTGAATAAAATTAATTTTTTAACCCTCTGTGGCCCGAATTTTGTCTGCTTATCGGAAAAAAAATTACGATTGATTACAGTTTTTCACTTTGACTTAAAAATGTTTTATGGATCGTGGTGTCGCTGCAGTAATACAGTAATCAAATTTAATAGCACAGTGGTAACTGAATAAAATTAATTTTTTAACCCTCTGTGGCCCGAATTTTGTCTGCTTATCGGAAAAAAAATTAGGATTACAGTTTTTCACTTTGACTTAAAAATGTTTTATGGATCGTGGTGTCGCTGCAGTAATACAGCAATCAAATTTAATAGCACAGTGATAACTGAATAAAATTAATTTTTTAACCCTCTGCAGCCCGAATTTTGTCAGCTTATCGGAGGAAAAATTACGATTGATTGCAGTTTTTCGCTTCGATTTGAAAATGTTTTAATTAATAATTGCTATGGAAGGATCGTAGCATCGCTGTAGTAATACAGTAATCAAATTTAATAGCACAGTGATAACTGAATAAAATTAATTTTTTAACCCTCTGTCGCCCAAATTTTGTCAGCTTATCGGAGGAAAAATTACGATTGATTACAGTTTTTCACTGTGATTTGAAAATGTTTTAATAGTGCAGTGATAACTGAATAAAATTAATTTTTTTAAATATAGATACATCAGTTTGTAACTTTTAAGTCACACGGTCCCATAGAGGATTGATAACGTTCGTTTTTCTTCATATTTAATTGAAAAAAAAAAAAAAAGAAGAATTGGTAGGAATGCTGTAACAATTCGATACGCGTAAGTTTCTGTTTCTGCCATTTGTTACGTCACTCGGGGAATCGAAAGCAGCAAACATCGTAACTAAAATTCTGCAATTACGTTAGATAACCAGCATTCGATGAATCAGGAAGATATTATTCGTGGAAATTCCATGGAAAGATTGTTTGTTCGTTGAATTGGTGTTTAAGTTAATTCTTCGGACTTTTAAGGAGACTTAGCTAGCTTTATTTTTATAAAGAAGTTCAGAAATTAGTAACTTGACTTTAATTTAAATTTTATTATTACTCTTAACAATTTTAAATAAATTGCAAGATTCTTTGATAAATTAGAAACTACAGTAAAGAATCCAAAAACTTTTTTTTTCTTTTTTTCTCTTAATCTTTACATTATTTTTTTCATTTCTGCGTATGGTATATTATTGAAATATCGAGATAAAAAGGAAATTACACTAATATATTCGAAAAGAATATTTTTAGAATTGATAATAAATGAGAAATGAGTATTATTGGATGCGTGTTCTATTAAGATGTCCCATTTCGCGTAAAAAGAAATGGAGAGTCGGAGGAGGAACGAAGAAGAGGGTCACCAGTGGTATAGTCCGTCTCCAATGACCCACTGATACATTTTCGTCAGCTCTGTAAGTGGGGAACGACGCGTAAACACGAGAATTTCATTTCCTGTTCCGTTTCTTATTAAATGTTCAAAAAACTTTATATTTTTCCACGAACCGTATATTTTAATATTTTTTTTTACAGACGCGATTGTAGTTTCTGATGTAAAATGAGAATATTGTGTGATTATAAGGAGTACGTAGTATTTTTTTACGTTTCTTTTAATGCGAATTAAAAGATACACTGATTTTTAAAATAGAAGAAAAGGAAATTTTTGTAGAATTTTTAATAATGTTAGAAAATTATATCAAAGTATTTTATATAGTTGAGAAAACGAAAATAATGTATGTTTAAGAATTATAATTATAATAAAAAT
>SMSQ01025957.1:0-23138 GCA_019453375.1 Ctenoplectra terminalis
TACGCGGGATACTGTGGTTAATCGTTAATAGCGAGCGCTGGAATTTTTAAGAGATCGCTTGTAGTAGATGTATTCTTATCGTACGTGGATTAAATTTAATTTTTATCGTTTTGATTTTGTGTCGAGGAGCTCCTTTTCTCTCAGAATTGGGAAATTTTTTTTTAATCGAATTTATATCTTTAACACAATAGCTCAATATTTCTATATTATAGATTTTTATATTTTTTTAACACAATAATTCGATATTTCTACATTATAAATTTTAATATATCTTTAATATCATAGCTCAATATTTCTATATTATAGATTTTTATATTTTTTTAACACAATAATTCAATATTTCCATATTATAAATTTTTATATTTTTTTAACACAATAATTCGATATTTCTACATTATAAATTTTAATATATCTTTAACTCAATAACTCAATATTTCTATATTATAGATTTTAATATATTTTTAACACAATAGTTCAATATTTCTATATTATAGATTTTAATATATCTTTAATATCATAGTTCAATATTTCTATATAATAAATTTTATTATATTTTTAACATTATAATTCAATATTTCTATATTAAACCGTTTTGCATTCAACACGCTATTAAAACAGCAAATAACTCTCGTTATCCTACACAATCCCTGAAAATATTAAAACAAACGGTTAAGAGCACGATTACTCTTCTCTTTACCGTCCTTAACGCAACTCCAACTAAATAACTAAACAGTTAAAACTCAATCGTACATATCTCTCACTTTCCGACCAAGAAATCCATCGTACCTGTTCAGACGGAAGTCCGATAATCGCGCCACGTCAATGACGTTCGCGAACAATGCGCGCGATTATTCGCGCGGTATGCATATGCTCGCAGGGGTTACGTAATAGTCGCACTCCGTAGAGACCGATAGCTACAAGGCTTTGGTTAAATCGATAATCGAATGAATATAACACGTATACGTAGCAGCGGTTGCACTTGCACACAGCTCGCTCGCTCGTGACCAACGTTTTTCCACCAGTCGTTACTCTTTATCGCCTCTCTTTGCCGCCTTTTTTTTTCCCTGCGTGGGTGGTTTTCGACGAATCTTTTCAACGATCAAACGAAAGAGAATATGTGTGTTATCGACTGTGGAAGAGAGTATTTCGAAACGTTATGAGATCATACGCTTCACTTTATCACCGTTACGCGGAATTCCAGCTGTTCCTCGAAGCAATTAATCGTCCGCGGTTTTAGTCTCTGTGCATTGATTTGGAACTCGTTTCTATTAATGGTGTATTATATGGTTAATCTTTCGCTAGTGTGATTTTTTTTTTTTATTTATTTATTTATTTATTTATTTATTTTTTTTGAGGATCTATCGTTTTTTTTTAGAATCGAAGATAGTAGTATTAAAAGAGGTGTTTTGATATTTGTCCTCTATGGTGCTATGTGACTAACTAAAATTCTTTATTTTATCAATAACGAATGTANTTAGAGTTTAATTTTTCACGAACCAAAAAGAATCGGCCTTAATGTAGAGTTTGGTTTCTGTCCGACTGAATTAGAGTAATTTCTAAGGTAACACAGTGAACCGTAAATATAAAGAACAAGATACAGAATCTTCTGACGAAGGTACAGAATTGAATTCAAAACTTAATCTCTGAAGAAAATCATGCGCGTCGCCATAGCGGCGCCAGNAGATTTGTAGATTGTAGATTTTATTGTTAAAAGTTAGATACTGATGTACCACTGTACTGTTCTGTTTCATTCTATTTATACCAGACGGTCCATTTGTAAGGAGGTCCATATATAAAGAGAGAATCTCTAAGTGGTTAAAATTTTTTTTGTGTTAAAAAATCAGAATTTGGGTTATCGAGGTTTATTTCTTTTGGCTCGTTATTTTTTCACCGCTTTGAAACTATGTTATGCGAGGAAGATTGATGTGTTATATTTGTATTTCATAATTATCAGGCTTATGAATTTAAATTGTAGTTTAAATTAAGATTAATCTTTATTACGAACAGAGTATGTATTTATTATATCTAGACCGTAATCTGTGTCACGAGTAGCAAGAGGTTGAGAGAAAGGGTTGATAATAAGTCTGACAAACCCTCATTNTTTTCTTTCGCTCGAATAACAAGTAGGCCACTCAAAAACCAAACTGTGCCTCTCCACTTTTTCTAAATGTATCAATTTTAATACCAGAGCATCCAGTTAGAGTTTAATTTTTCACGAACCAAAAAGAATCGGCCTTAATGTAGAGTTTGGTTTCTGTCCGACTGAATTAGAGTAATTTCTAAGGTAACACAGTGAACCGTAAATATAAAGAACAAGATACAGAATTGAATTCAAAACTTAATCTCTGAAGAAAATCATGCGCGTCGCCATAGCGGCGCCAGTCGAGTGCAAAGGGTTAATAAAACGAAAGAAACTTTTGGGACAACCTAATACCGGTTTTTCAGCACCAATCTTCCATTAAATGCGTATTTTTACGCGACTCGCGCTCCGGTGACAGATAGCAAAAAATATAAAAGTACGTTTCCCGCGTGCAACGCGTTATTATAAATTTTGTGAAACTTGCCACAAAATTACGAGGGCTGCGAATATTTTTAACCGAGTCAGGTCCGAAGATTTCTGAGATACCGAAACAGTTCTGTTTTCAGAAACTGTGCGACTTAAATTAGCTATAGGTCATCAAATTCTAGGTCTCGCTTTGACAATTTAATCGCTTTGAAAACTGTTCGTAAAAGTATCAAACCTCGGGTGCATAATTTAACATACGTTATACTTAGGGCTTCGCAGAATTTTTCTATTTCGAGTGTAAGTTATTCCGACGCCATTTAATAATTGGTCGTTAGATCATTTCGAAGAATCTAGACGCTGCATGAATTGCGTAACGCGACGAGGCACTCGTCGCACTGTTAGTATGAAAATTAATGTTAATTCGAGGATGGTATTGATTCCTCCTTTTAATATTACTTCAATTTTTTTTTTGGTTTAATAAGTATTTTTCTCACAAAATCAAGCAGTTCTTTTCTACGTTTAATAACAGTGCGGTTTTTATTTATTGAATTGGAATCACTTTTAATGTTCTGTGTATTAATAATTGTATTTGATTATGATAAATACGGTGTACTGTTGCGCTAATCGTATTCTGTGAAAAATTTTCTCCCACAGAATTTTATATTTCCAATTCAATGAGTGGATACTGTAAAATCACCAAAAGTATCAAAATGGCTGACTTATGATTTCTCATAGAGATTTTATGAATTTACAGAGATGCATTTTTCTAGATAAATTGTGCTTTTGGAAGTAAAAAAAATGTGGATAATTTATTTTCCTTACGTTATGTATTTTCGTGTTAAAGAATAAACCTTGTGAAAAGAAATTAAAAATTTTTGTTTAAGGGTGTTAAATCAAAGTCGTGTAAAGATAAATTGGGTGTATACTACTTTTTGTAGTATGCAATTTGAGATAATTGGTAAGAGTAGAAACATAATGTAGACCTTGATTTTAATAAACGGTTTGTGATTAATTAACGGTTCGTTTAGAATTAATTAAATGGTTGGAAAATAATTACCATAATTCTCTTATTAAGATACGAATCCTTTTACGATATGATTCTTTTAAGAACACGTTTGAAAAATTATAGAAACCTTTTTAGAATAGAATTTTTTTGAGAATATGTTTGGAAAATTATAGAAATCCTTTTAGAATACGATTTTTTCGAGAATATGTTTGGGAAATTATAGAAACCTTTTTAGAATAGAATTTTTTTGAGAACATGTTTAAAAAATTATAGAAACCCTTTTAGAATACAATTATTTTGCGAACATGTCTGAAAAATTACAGATACCATTTTAAAATACAGTTTCTTTTTTAGAACACGTTTAAAAAATTATAGAAACCTTTGTACGATACAGTTCTTCTAGAAACTAATAACAACCCTATTATAATACAATCCTTTAAGAATAAGATCAGAAAACTAAGAAAAGCCTTCCATAATACATTGAAACCATGATCACAGCACAATACAAAATAATTAATAAAAAATAGAAACATAACATACTCCTTGATTTGATTTTAATAAAATCAAACAAACGATTCCTCGAACCGTGCCACGATTCGCGATAACGCGATATTAAACTCTATATATATTAAAAAACAAAGAAAAAAAAAGAAATGAATCACGCTTCCGGCGCGCAAGAGTCAATGCCGAAAGAACCGTCGACTGAATGGGAATCGAATTAATAGTCGCGTTAAGCGTAACTCGCTCGAACATAATGCGTTTCATCGTTTGATACGCGCATACTATCCAGGGTTACTACACGCTCTCTTACCTTTATCGAGTCCGGTCGCATTCACGAGATAAACGATCGATCGGGAATACGTGCCGGAAATAACGAGCAAAATAATACGTTGGACGGATGTGTCCTTTCTGGCGGTGCTTCGATTGGAACTCCGATTGGAACTTCGATTCCGTTCGAGAATTACTGTTTGCGTTCCCCGTCTGAGAACGCAGTCGTGTTTTCTGTTCTTTCCATTCTTTGCAGTATAAACAAAAATACTGGAACACGGCTGGACTAAGGGAAAAGATTGTCGTTAGGTCGGGCAAATGTTTGATTGTTTGTTTAGTTGTTCCGTTGTCGTCGAATGTTTTACGCGCACGGTTCGGAGATAACGTATCGTTGATGGCAGCTTTGGTATTGATTTATTAGATCGTCTCGCAAGTTTTCACCGTTTCGAGCTACACGCGTCGTCATTAACCCTTTGACTACTGTTCACGCCTATTGGCGTCCGAAACATGTTGGCTTCCCGTTACTNCCCGTTTTAAACCCTTTGCGGACGGGACGGTTCGAAGTGAACCGTACCGTGGTGCCGAGCTCCTGCCGCGATAGTCATTTAAAATTGCCAGCGCATATTTCCGCTTAACCGCGGTTTTCGTTCATAGCACACCAACTGAAATTCTGGACATATTGTATGTATACACAGAGATTTTCCACAGGATAAATAAATGATACAAGAATTCTTCTGACAATGAAACGTTAGCTTCATCGATCATATTAGTGAGAAACACACGTAAGGATAAGTGTGATCAGGTATGTTCGAGTGGTTGTTGAATGCGTGCGGTCGGGGTCGTCTTGCGACAGGATGGCGCCGGTGGTTGAAATCATCGAGTGGTAGCGCGAATGGATTTATGGTTGCGAGTGAGACCGAGCCGGGTATGTTTGGAAAGTGTGACCGTGGCTGAGTGTCTTGGGTGGTAGAAAGAATGTTTGGGACTTGAAAATTAGACCGTGGGAACGAAGTATACGTGACTGCATGATTGGAAGGGATGGATGGGCAGGTTGTAGGTGCGAGTGGAAAGGGATGCATGTGGAGAAAAAGAAAGAACGATTGGGAATGGAGTATAAGGGTGTGAATGTTCGGACGCGTGGCAGTGATTATATGGGAAGAGTAAGGGATCGGTAACGGTAAGGAGTAAGAACTTTGTAAGTGCGAATAGTAAGAATATTGTAAGTTGCAAGCAAGTATTAGTTAAATATATATATTCATTATACTCGCTAACATAAAGAGCAGTAAGTAAGTTTGAATAACCCCTCCCTTACACGCATATACGCGTTTCTCGGCTCTATCAGTTGTTTTCGCGGAACGCATATTTGAGTTCCACGGCCGTCGACGTGCATTTAGGTGGGACACATATATGCGTTTCTCGGCTCTATCAACTGTTTTCGCCAAACGCATATATGAGTTATTCGGCCAATTTGATGATTCGCGTAAAACGCATATATATGCGGCGCTCGTCCGCAAAGGGTTAAAATTTTTCAGTATTTTGAATATTTTAACACTTTGACGGCCAAAGTCACGTATACGTGAGAAAGATACGAATAAAAGATAAATTCCAAGCTTGTATTTTCCCAATGATCGATTTTCCCGTCGTGACAGAGAAATAATTGTAATTCAATGAGAATCGTAACGGCAAACTTTTGAGAACCACCGCAGCAGGGACCGACGGTTTCGATACGGTTAATTATGATCGAACGCAATTATGCGGTGGCTTGTGCTCTTTGTATGATGTAATCAGAAGCCAATTAACGAAGCTTCTCGTGTTAATGGTGTCGTCGGAGATGGAGTTCGCCGAGGCAAAGGAGGAATTCTAGCACTGTGGGACGGTGCTCCGAGCAAATTCGTGAGTAGCATTCGTGACGTATGAAATTTTCCACAAATTATATCTACTCGAGTACGTTAGCCGAATTTCAATCCTCTGTAGAGAGCCATATTACTTAGAAGCTACGTAAGAATGTTAATCTGTATTTTAAAAAATTTCAATCCCAGTTATTTACGCGCTGTTCAATTTTATTATTTTTCCACTGTGCTAATCTTATCAGTGTACGGTAATTATAGTTCTCCTGATTTACAATCTACCAATTTTAATAATAAATAAACATTTTTATACGTTTAAGCCTTACAATACGGTGCTCTAGAGACCAAAAGTGTTACTCGTATACAAATCAATACAGTTTTTGTTAACTGTGTGGTAACAATAATTCAATAACAAAACGAAATAAAAATAATTCAGTGCTATAGAAAATCTCCATGCACAATTTTAACTTTAGTACTACCGACGATTAAAATAGACTTATTTGTAGCAAAGAAATCAAAATGATAGGTATTTCGAAAAATACCTATAATAAGGGTAACAATTCTTTGTGAATATCTTTTACAAAAAATTGCGGAAAACCTTGAAAAATTGATTATTGTAAATTTCTAAAATTTCTATAAGAAATTATAAGTCATTTTGACTTGTTCGGTAGTTCTAGTGTTAAGAGACGATCGCTTCGTTTCTGAGGGCGTATATACACGTCTTTCGTGGCGAAAGGGTTGAAGTATACTTATTTTTATCAAAGAGAAGATCATAGATATTTCAGAAAAACACGTAACGTAAGAGAAATAAATCTTTATCCACGTTGTTAACAGAAAATTATAGAAAATTCATAGAAATGCAACACAGTAATTGAGAAATTACTGATCAGTCATTTTTTATCGCTTCGATAGTTCTAGGCGTTTAATCGGTTATCTCTTCTCATAAATGATGTATCTTAGGATTTTTAATTATTTAAAAAATATTTTTATCCGTAACAGTAATTATACTTTTAATTTTTTTTTAATTTGAAGAATCACAATTTACGTAGAATTTGCAAAAAATTATTAAGCGTGTGCTATTGACATTTTGTTAGATTGATACGATGAAAAGTAGTAGGTGGTTCAATTTCGATTTTAATAAAAACTCGTCGCTTGCCAACGTCCACGAATCGATCTGCGTTTTAATCAGCGCGCACGTTTTTTTTACGCCTATGATAACATCGTTCGACATTATGTTTATCGAGGAATTTAATTACTATGGTAATAGGCGCGTAGAAATTGTATTTTTAGAATCGGGTATCTCCGATGGATGCTTCGGTCGATATTTTAATTACCGATGTTGTTCTCAGCGTTTAATTGTAAGAATAATTTCTTAATTGTACGACTTAACTCTTTCTTGTCGAGAAGAACTCGAATATCTTTTGTATTTTAATTTCACGTTGAACACAGAAAGATCGTGAAATCAGCTCGACGTTAATAAATTATTTTAAACCGTACGAATTTGAATAGCTTTGATTAAAAAAAAAACTATATACTCTTATTAAAAACATAATACTTCTTTCCTTTATTTTATATTACGTATTTTATCATCCTCTCAAGAAAAAAGGAAGAATAAAAAACACACATTTAATCTTAGATTTTTTCAAGTAAAATCCTTTTTGTAGTTATAAAAAAATAATCCAGTTATTAATTTACAAAGGATCATAAATATATTTTAAAAAAGAATGTATTGAATTAGAATTTAAAACATATATTTTTTTTTCGATCCGGTACAAGATTTAATCGTACATTTTTTAAAAGAACAAGTTCAGTAGAAAATTCCGTACGCGGTCAGACACTCGTGTATCTTCGAGAAACCCTGTACAAAGTTTTGATGTACGCATAAATCGCACGCAGTCACAGTGACAAAGGCGAAAAGAGGCATTATCGTTGAATGACAACCATCACGATTAAATTCATTATCAAAGACCAATCGGTGGCATGATAAATCATTTTCCAGTTAGATAATCAGCGCTCGGTTAACGATGTTGGTTTTACGAACGGTGCCGAATCAAACGTTTTCCCCGGTGTTTCTTTTCCGTGCAATTAGGCTCGCGACACGCGAAGATTAATATCCACCACGGCTATTAAATCGATTACATAGTCTTGTCGATAGGGCAAAAAAACGGAGTCGAGAACGAAACGTATGATCTATGAATCGGTTTTAATATAGTACCTTTTAATTTGTCTACTGTCTTATAGCGAGATGTTTTGTCGTGTTATGTGATAAAAAATTTGATTGGAAAAATATAGAAATCTTCTCGTAATACGTTTGTTTAATGTAGTATAGTTATTCGTATAGAAAAACGGTCAGAAAATGATCGTAATGGTTAGAAAATAATCGTAATAGTCAGAAAATGATTGCGATGATCAGAAAATAATTGTGATGGTCAGAAAATAATCGTGATGCTCAGAAAATGCTCGTAATGGTCAGAAAATTAAGGAAATCTTTTTATAATACGGTTGGAGAACGCGATCGAGAAATTGGAGAAACCCTGGTGGAAAATGGCACTTTAATAATGTGATCAGAAAATTGCAAAAATTCTTCTATAATACGATTCTTATGGAAATTTTTATTCACGCTCTCACCGGTCGCCTTTCTTGATCTGTGATTGATCGGTATTTTTCGTTAATAACTCGTTAACAAAGCCGGATTTGACATTTTCGCCAAGGAAAAAGTTGCTTGAAATCATCTCAGGAATATCCAATTTCCGGCTCCTTCACAGTGTCTATGACATCCTGTAAAATACGGTTCTTTGTGTAAATGATGGGAGAATAATTACCACGATCCTCCTATTGTAATATTATCCTTTAAGATTATGGTCGGAAAAATATAGAAACCCTTTTGCAATACGTTTTTTTTAGAACATGTTTGAAAAATTATAGAAACCCTTTTAGAATACAATTTTTTTAAAAACACGTTTGAAAAATTATAGAAATTCTTTTAGAATACGATTTTTTTGAAAAGTTGTTTGGNTTTGAAAAATTATAGAAACCCTTTTAGAATACAATTTTTTTAAAAACATGTTTGAAAAATTATAGAAACTCTTTTAGAATACGATTTTTTTGAGAAGTTGTTTGAAAAATTACAGAAACTCTTTTAAAATATGATTTCTTTGAAAACATGTTTGGAAAATTACAGAAACCCTTTTAGAATACAATTGTTTAAAAAACATGTTCAAAAAATTATTAAAACCTTAGTACGATACGGTTCTCCGAGAAAATGATCGTAAAATAATTACAACCCTGCTATTATAATACGATCCTTTAAGAATATGATCAGAAAACTACGGAAAGCTTCCTATAATACGATTCTTTGAAACCATCATCAGAAGATAATGGAAGCCTCTCTATAATACGGTTCTTTGAGAAAATGGCTGGAAAATAATTACGAAAACCCTTCTGCGATACGATCCTTTGAAAATACCTGGTCACAAAATTACGGAAACTGTCCTGTAAAATGACCCTTCGAGAACATGATCGGAAAATTGCAGGAACCCTCCTACGAAACAAGACGTTAATTACAATCGACGAACGATTCCCGTATAAATTTATAAAATCATAAAAAAAAATTTCTTATTCATTTCGAACAGAATCTGATTTTCTTGAATTTTCGTTCGATACGATGATCGCTTGTAAATTTAATCGTTTCAATGATGATACACGTACAGATGGCAACAAGATGATGCAAGTGTCGTAAAATCAGCGGAATCAGTGTTACTTTCTTTTCATGCGTCAGTGTCACGTGGTTGCTCGGTCGCGTGATCGGTGGATCGCGAGCATCGTGCCAGATAGAGAGGGGAGAATCGAAAGCGACTGTCTTGGCAGAGTTCTCCGCTTTGTTATTACATAATTCGCCGCTCGAAGCTGGGATTCCGAGTCTCGAGGGTTCGTTCGGCGAGATTCGAGGGGTGGTTTTTAGAAACAGGCGGTGAATCTATAGAAAAGTTTATGTTCGCCCTGTAAATCTCTTTTGGGAGAAATTTCTTTCAAACCGAAACAATCTTCCGAGAAACGTATAAAAATTTATGGAAATGTGTAATTCATCTGTTGTGTTTATTATATTTCGAAGGAAAGAATTTTGTAACGTAAGTCTCTATCCCTAGATAAATAATATTTTTTTTTTTTATTTATTTATTTTTTATATTAGTATTTCTCCTTCGGTTATAATTTTCAGAAATAATTAGTAATAACGTAGGTCACAGAGTTGTTTAGTTATTTATGATTGAAANAAAAAAAAATTTCTTATTCATTTCGAACAGAATCTGATTTTCTTGAATTTTCGTTCGATACGATGATCGCTTGTAAATTTAATCGTTTCAATGATGATACACGTACAGATGGCAACAAGATGATGCAAGTGTCGTAAAATCAGCGGAATCAGTGTTACTTTCTTTTCATGCGTCAGTGTCACGTGGTTGCTCGGTCGCGTGATCGGTGGATCGCGAGCATCGTGCCAGATAGAGAGGGGAGAATCGAAAGCGACTGTCTTGGCAGAGTTCTCCGCTTTGTTATTACATAATTCGCCGCTCGAAGCTGGGATTCCGAGTCTCGAGGGTTCGTTCGGCGAGATTCGAGGGGTGGTTTTTAGAAACAGGCGGTGAATCTATAGAAAAGTTTATGTTCGCCCTGTAAATCTCTTTTGGGAGAAATTTCTTTCAAACCGAAACAATCTTCCGAGAAACGTATAAAAATTTATGGAAATGTGTAATTCATCTGTTGTGTTTATTATATTTCGAAGGAAAGAATTTTGTAACGTAAGTCTCTATCCCTAGATAAATAATATTTTTTTTTTTTATTTATTTATTTTTTATATTAGTATTTCTCCTTCGGTTATAATTTTCAGAAATAATTAGTAATAACGTAGGTCACAGAGTTGTTTAGTTATTTATGATTGAAAGAAACATGGTTTTAATTCACCATTTTTAATTTCTTTCATTTTTGTACCGAATGTAATCGATGCAAAATATATTTGCAAGTGTTTTTATTTCAACGCTTGCTGAGTACTTTCATTTGCTATTTAAAAAATATTTTTACTGTTTTGTAAAAAGTATATCTTGTTAAAAACAGATAAGTATGTAAAGGTAAAATAGAGTTTTGCATCCACTGTGTAATATTGAAAAAGGTTTCACGTAAATCTACCCTTCTTTTCTCGTTCATTCGTTTCACCCTCATCATACCGACGTCATTCACCATAGAATCCACTTTTTCATCCCCTTCAAAGAAAAAAAGGAAAAAAATTCCTCATTGAAAGATTCCAAGGTGGGCGACGCAACCACTTGTGGATTTCGACCTAGATTCGCGTAGGATCGTTTCAAAGTATCGAGAACGAGATCTCCGAGCCTTTAAGTGTGGGTGTATAAAAATCTAAATTTTTTTTCTATTTTGGAATATTTTTAGCTCCAAATTGAATTAAAATTCCAGGATTTATAATTTAGAGATTTATAATATTTTGAATTTATAATTCACAGATTTGTAATATTTTAGATTTATAATTTACAGATTTATAATATTTTAGATTTATGATTTGGAAATTTATAATTTACAGATTTATCATATTTTGGATTTATAATTTAGAGATTTGTAATATTTGAGATTTATAATTTACAGATTTGTAATATTTTAGATTTATGATTTAGAGATTTGTAATATTTTAGATTCATAATTTACAGATTTGTAATATTTTAGATTTATAATTTACAGATTTATAATATTCTAGATTTATGATTTGGAAATTTATAATTTACAGATTTATCATATTTTGGATTTATAATTTAGAGATTTGTAATATTTGAGATTTATAATTTACAGATTTGTAATATTTTAGATTTATGATTTAGAGACTTGTAATATTTTAGATTCATAATTTACAGATTTATAATATTTTAGATTTATGATTTAGAAATTTATAATATTTCAGATTCATAATTTATATATTATTACAATAATATCTATCTATAAAAACTCTAATCACAATACATTCAAAGCACAATACTTTAACTACTCTCACCTAACGATTAAACATAGTAAATATTCAACAAATGAAATATACCATAAAAAGTATCATATCTTCAATAACTTTCTACTCCTTTTTTTTTTTTGTTTTTTTTGTTCTTGTAACTCGGAACAGAGCTATAGTCCAACCCCAGTTGCCAGAATCACCCTGCGACGCAATTAAAGGCCTCTGCCTTCGACGATATCCCTCTTTTTACCCCCGCTGATTTACGTATGAATAAATCTTCACGTTTGATGGTGGTAGAGTGACAAAGGTCCTCGTGTTTCGTCGTCGTGAAATTGGCGAGCGTCGCGATGCTTCGACGCCACGTAATCGCTGATCTAACGATCGGTTGTCTGTCTCTGTGGCGTCTAAGAGACGGGGTGACTGGGTATCTGGGGATTTTAGAACCAATAATTTCCTATTTTTTGATTTCTTTTTAATCAGTTTTGAAAGCACGAGAAGTTAAAATATAATACAATAGACGAGAGGAGAAAGTGCTTATTTTTGACGAATCGGAAAGATTTATTTCGAGATAAATTAATTGATAATTCTTTCAACCCAAGGTTTTAATTTTTTTTTAATATTCTTTTAGAATATTTACTCGAAGTGATTTTATGCAATAAATCTTGGAATAATTAGTAACAGAGAATTTGGCATTGCATTCTTTAAATTCAAAAGTATGTCCTCTTTTTTCTCGTTTGGAACGATTTTTGTTTTTTTGTTTTTTTTTTTAACTCTGCCTTATAATCACTATGGTTCAAATACAATAACACACTATAGTTCTAACAAAGTTTAATCTTAACTTTATCTGCAATTCCAATTCACAAGATTGAGACTCAGCAAATAAGAATTATATTTAATATTTCAATATTTTGCATTTGACAAAGTGTTAAACCAGCGAGTATCTATCACTAACGTATACGAATACTAAAAGAAATCGTAAGGCAAGAGATTAATTCGAGAGATCGGTAGCAATCTTGGGACAACTTCCCAGTTTGATCTGCTAATTTTCTAATTCGAATTTAATAATAAATAATAGAATTACCAAAGTGTTTTATAATTCCTTACAAAAATTGTATAAATTTACCGTGCTACATTTTTCGGAATTCTCTATGTTTCTCTGTTAAAAATATAAATAAACATATTTGTCTCCCCGTTAAAAATTTCTTTTATATATTTTTTATTTGTATTTCCTTGGTACCAAAAAGTAAACAATTGTTAACAACAGTTCCCTCTCTTTTAATATATCTTTCGCTGAAAAATTTCCTAAGACAACACAGTTCTAAATTTTTTTTTAAATAGTTTCGTTCCTCGGAACACGCAGTGGTTGAACAGTTTTGAACAATAGTGTGTAAGAAAGAGAATTAAAAAATTTTAAATCGTTCGAATTGGAAGAGGCGCGTCTGAGAGATCGACGGTTCATGATTCACCTGCGCGCTCGAATCGCTTGATGAAGATCAATGACCAATGACGTCAGGATCGCTGACCACTGGATCATGTATGCAAATACTGCGCGCGTATAGTGGAGCCAGGATTATTCGTATGCTATTTACATCCGTAGACGACTACAGAAAGAAAGGAGAGGAAGACGGGACAGGTTCAAGGATTAATTGGATTTTTGTAGACTCTGAAGTTGTTGCAACTTGTACGTTGAACTCTGACGCGATCGGTGCACGTTAGTCACTGGAATAATTTAAAATTTCATTTGAATTAATTTCGATTGTTGAGTCGAGGAACATGTACGATTTAAACGAAAACTTCGCGAAGGTGATGTACGGGTGGATAAAAATTATTGGAACTTCATTTTTATTCAGCTGAAAAGTTAAAGTGACAAACATTTCAAAAGCTTTAGATTGTATGGAAAAAAACGTAATGCGTGTAATTTCTAATTTAAATGTTAATTTAAAAGTTGGTATTTTTGAATATAATGAAACTTGTCTAAATTAAACATTATATAATTATTAAATATAGAGGTAATACAAAATTATATAAACTAAAAAATTGTATTCAGTCTCTTTTCTCTGGTTTCTCGACGAGCTCTGAAAGCTGAAGCTGAGTTTAGTCTCTTTAACCCCAGTTTCTACAATTTTCTTAATTTAAAAAATTTTCTATCATACATGGATTAATAATTTACATTCTAATTCCATAGAAAATACCTATTTTTAAGCGCGTCATATGAATTTTTCGTTTCTAATCAACCTAAAAATTCGGCTCTAAAATCCAAAGCCAAGTTTAGTCTCTTTAACCCCAGTTTCTACAATTTTCTTAATTTTAAAAATTTGCTATCATACATGGATTAAAAATTTACATTCGAATTCTACAGAAAATACCTATTTTTAAACGCTTTGTATTTTTCGTTTCTAACCAACCTAAAAATTCGGCTTTGAAAGCTAAAACCGAGTTTAGTCTTTTGAATCCGAGTTTCTACGATTCTTTTCTTCCTTTTTTTTTTTTTTATTTTCTAGCATACATCGATTAATAATTTACATTCGAATTCCATAGAAAACACCTATTTTTAAGCGCTTCGTACGAGTTTTTCACTTCTAACGAACCTAAAAATTTGCCATTTTTTATTATCGTCTATTCCTCGCAGACCTCCGTAGCTGCAAGGTTGGTTCGTCCGCGATTCCGTTTCTCGCGGCGTGGAATTACGTATCCCGGATGCGCACGATCGCGAAATCGAAACTCTGTCGGTGTGTAAGCTGGGCTGGCTGACTGATGCCGGGTGCAACGACCCCGCCGCGATGAAACTGGGACATCCTCGACTGTTCTGCGACGTCTTTGCTCGCGTACACACGATGACCTGGTTTTCCAATTACGTCGACCGAGCACTGTCGTCGGCCACGCGATGAACGACTGTTTCGATTTTCGCGCTCCCTTTCACGATCCTCTTCCGCGTCTACCCTCTTACGCTCCACCGACGCCTGTTGCATTTTTGACAATGCAGAGCCGGTGGTTAGATTTTAGATACAGAATAGGAATTAGGAGCGTGCTTTAAATAGAAGACCTTGATGCGAGAAGCGGATGAAGTCCAGATTTTTCTATTCGTGGAAAATTAAATCAAACAACAGACAATGTATAAAAATATACAAAATTTTTACAATAGTGAACAATGTATCAAAATATATAAAATGTTTTACAATAAGCAGTGTATAAAAATATACAAAATTTCTACAGTAGACAATGTATGAAAATATACAAAATTTTCACAATAGACAGTGTATAAAAATATACACAATTTTTATAATAGTAAGCAGTGTCTAAAAATATACAAAATGTTTTACAATAAGTAGTGTATAAAAATATACAAAATTTCTACAATAGACAATGTATAAATTTTCACAATAGACAGTGTATAAAAATATATAAAATATTTTGCAATGAGTAGTGTATAAAAATATACAAAATTTTTACAGTAGACAATGTATAAAAATATACAAAATTTCTAAAATAGACAATGTATAAAAATATACAAAATTTCTAAAATAGGCAATGCAAAAATATACAGAATTCTTAAAAATACAATTTTGTTATAAACTATCCGCTTTATGCACCAAAGTCTTCAATTGTGCTTAACCTACCATTGAATTATGTCATTAACCATAATTTTATTTACACGCACAGTGTTAAAGCATTGAAATGCTGTCACAATGAGTTAATTGATAATTACACGGTTTACATAAATTTTACATAGAATCTGCACGAGTCCTTCACGNTTTTTTTTTTTTTATTTTCTAGCATACATCGATTAATAATTTACATTCGAATTCCATAGAAAACACCTATTTTTAAGCGCTTCGTACGAGTTTTTCACTTCTAACGAACCTAAAAATTTGCCATTTTTTATTATCGTCTATTCCTCGCAGACCTCCGTAGCTGCAAGGTTGGTTCGTCCGCGATTCCGTTTCTCGCGGCGTGGAATTACGTATCCCGGATGCGCACGATCGCGAAATCGAAACTCTGTCGGTGTGTAAGCTGGGCTGGCTGACTGATGCCGGGTGCAACGACCCCGCCGCGATGAAACTGGGACATCCTCGACTGTTCTGCGACGTCTTTGCTCGCGTACACACGATGACCTGGTTTTCCAATTACGTCGACCGAGCACTGTCGTCGGCCACGCGATGAACGACTGTTTCGATTTTCGCGCTCCCTTTCACGATCCTCTTCCGCGTCTACCCTCTTACGCTCCACCGACGCCTGTTGCATTTTTGACAATGCAGAGCCGGTGGTTAGATTTTAGATACAGAATAGGAATTAGGAGCGTGCTTTAAATAGAAGACCTTGATGCGAGAAGCGGATGAAGTCCAGATTTTTCTATTCGTGGAAAATTAAATCAAACAACAGACAATGTATAAAAATATACAAAATTTTTACAATAGTGAACAATGTATCAAAATATATAAAATGTTTTACAATAAGCAGTGTATAAAAATATACAAAATTTCTACAGTAGACAATGTATGAAAATATACAAAATTTTCACAATAGACAGTGTATAAAAATATACACAATTTTTATAATAGTAAGCAGTGTCTAAAAATATACAAAATGTTTTACAATAAGTAGTGTATAAAAATATACAAAATTTCTACAATAGACAATGTATAAATTTTCACAATAGACAGTGTATAAAAATATATAAAATATTTTGCAATGAGTAGTGTATAAAAATATACAAAATTTTTACAGTAGACGATGTATAAAAATATACAAAATTTCTAAAATAGACAATGTATAAAAATATACAAAATTTCTAAAATAGGCAATGCAAAAATATACAGAATTCTTAAAAATACAATTTTGTTATAAACTATCCGCTTTATGCACCAAAGTCTTCAATTGTGCTTAACCTACCATTGAATTATGTCATTAACCATAATTTTATTTACACGCACAGTGTTAAAGCATTGAAATGCTGTCACAATGAGTTAATTGATAATTACACGGTTTACATAAATTTTACATAGAATCTGCACGAGTCCTTCACGATGTTACAACTTCGCCGATTTCAATAAGGTACTTAATTTCCGATTTTAACTCGCGCAATTTTCCAACAATATTTTACATATTTCATCCTAACCGATAAAAGATTGATGTGGTGCAGCCTCGTAAACTCAGGCGCACGCAATCGACTTTGTTAATTAAGTTAGTATTTGATCGTTTTGTCGTAGATACCGAGAATGACCGAAGCATTCATTAAACTCCTTAACTATGGAAATTGAAATATCAATATTACGAATTTAAACTAGCTGTCTGCGTCTCTGTTAGAATTCGTTATTGCGGTTCAGTATTCCATCTAAATACCAAAATTCAATCACTGAAACTTGTTACAGTTTAACGTCTCCGATAACTTGTAGCCCAGCAACTTTCATTCGATTTTTCATGCATCTCTCAGGCACACTTTTCTCATGAATCTTCCATCGCGAACCTTCTTCCCCTGTTCTGTCGGTCAAAGTTTTTTAATTAAACTCGGTACCCCGAAGCAATTAGAAAATCACAGTGATTAATCCGTTTTACTAATAATTAGATTCATTGCATTTAATAAACAGCATAACAAGTGAACTTAATTTGCAAAATCTGTTCGTGGCAATCGATTAAACATGCCGCGCTCCTAAAATTATTTCCGACTCAAGCGCGCTCTCGTTTCTTCTCGTTTCTTCTCTCAAAAAATTCTAATTCTTGTTAATCTGGTTGCTCGAATCAAGCTATCTTCATCTCTTACAATAATGACCATATTTATTTTGTCCTCTTATATTCCATTACACCACATTATACACCAAAAACACACAATTCTTTCTTAGTCTTCCAATCTCTTCTCCACGTGCTGTTTCAATGCTTTATTCATTTGTTCTGACTAACGTTTCTAAACCTCGCACATCGAGATAGCGCTCACACTCTCAAACTAGCTTAATACACGCATACTTCCAACAATTCTGATAAAACTATTTCCTCCATATAAAATTAAAGCTGAGAAATTTTTATATTGATTATATATATATTTTATATTTCTTAAAATTACGAAATTTTTTATCGAAAGAAAAGCGTGATTGGATTTAAAATCACCCAAAGATCTCGCTGCGATCGTATGTTCGTCTTCGTTGTTTCTGAGTTGGACAATACAGAAAGATATAAGAAATTTTTCTCCTTAATTTGAAAATATTTTAGACGCAAAATAAACGATATTTAAGAAATTAATGCGGAATTTAAATACATCAAGGTCTTATGCAGACGAGCGATTCTTGTCCGCAGGATTTCGCGGCGATCGTATATTTTTCTTTGTTATCTAAGTTAAAAACAACGAAGACGAACATATAATCGCAGCGAAATCGCTCGTCTGCATTGAACCTGAATGTATTTAAATTCCACATTTATTTCCTAAATATCGTTTATTTTGCGTCTAAAATATTTTCAAATTGAGAAGAAAAATTTTCTATATCGTCTTTTACATCTTTCTTCGTTGTCCAAATAAAAAGCAACGAAGTGAAACAAATAATCGCGCGGACAGAAGCCGCTCGTCTGTATTGAACCTTAATATATTTAAATTCCGCGTTCACTTCTCAAATATCCTATATTTTACGTCTAAAATATCTCAAAATTAATAAAAAAAAAAACTTTGTTAACACTAAAACTACCAAAGTGATCAAAATGGCCGACTTCTAATTTCTCATAGAAATTCTATAAATTCACAACGATTCGATTTATGAAATTTTAGAATTTCTTAGAATACCTTAGAATGAAGTAGAAATAGGTCTACTTTAATCGTCGGTAGGTTTATATACTGTTAAGAGGTACGAGGGTGTAGTGCAAGCGAGAAACGCAGCAACGTTAGGGAAATAGATCGAAAGAAAGAAGCTTGATGGAATTAAGGCTGAAGATTTAACTCGATCACGATATATATATCGATTTTACCATTTTATCGGTCTGCTGGTCGCGGTTAATGCACTTTGCTCTTTTCCTACTACTTTATTCATTTCGACGCTGACGCAACCGGCCTCTGCAACGTAGGATTTCGCGTATACGCTGCGTAACGATAGTTCGCAAGGTAATTAGTGTGAATCTGCTTCCTTCTCTTACGTTACCGTGATAACTTCGAATTTAATTAATGTAATTAAGATCGGTCGCTTCTGTCAGGGGTCTCGTTGTTCCCATTTTTTTTTATCCATTCTTTTTTTCTTTTTTTTTTTCTCGTTAATCTATTCGTCATGGTTCATGGAATCGGTTTTGTAATCGAATTTCTGTGCATAAATGGTGAACAAAAATTTTATTCGTTTGCATTTTATCCGTGTAGTTGTTCTGAGATTAAGTTTTTTTATAATTGATATTTAATCAGAAATTGCGGAATAGTGTTAAAAATTATTGGAAACGATTTCTGGAATTATTTATCGTCTCAAATCGTAATTTCAGAGTTAAATTTTTTTTATGAATAATATTTAAATTGATTTACCCACTTGGGTTATTATTTCAGGGTGAGATTTTTTTTCTAGTCGATATTAAAAATTATTAATAACTTTTTAAATATATCTATTGACTTATACTATTACTTTAGGGTAAAATTTTTTTTATAATTAACATTTAATTATAAAATACAGTAATATAAATTACAGTAACTGATTTAGGNTTGGAATTATTTATCGTCTCAAATCGTAATTTCAGAGTTAAATTTTTTTTATGAATAATATTTAAATTGATTTACCCACTTGGGTTATTATTTCAGGGTGAGACATTTTTTCTAGTCGATATTAAAAATTATTAATAACTGTTTAAATATATTTATTGACTTACACTGTTACTTTAGGGTGAAATTATTTTGTAACTAACATTTAATTAGAAATGACAGTGATATATATTTACAAGAATTATGAATATTTTTTAATATTCATTCGCTTGCACCATTATTCCATTATTCATTTACTCGTACCACTATTCCACATTTTTTCTCTGATTAATATTTTATTAGAAATGGTAGAATTATTTCATTTAAATCACACGATTAATATTTTCAAGGGCTCGATTTCGAAACACGGTTCGTTGACCGAAAGAGATGAACCTTTGATCTTTCTTGTCTTGTCAATTAATTAATTCGAAATCAGTGAGGCAAGAGTGCGTTTTCGAGATGAAACGGTTCCCAGGACAAGGAGGACAGTTCTCTCGGATCGAATGGGAAACCTTTCCCCCGGTGGTCGTCTTTTTTCCATTACAATTCACGGTGTATACGTGCACGATCGCTTTCATTTTCTGTGCACCGTTACACGAGCGAGGAGGGACGTGTCGCGACCGCGTATTTTCGCCTTCTCCCTTTTCGTACGCGAGCTCCCGTTTTCTCTTTCCGCTTTCGTTAGCCGGTGAACAGTAAAAGTGCTCGAAAGGTCGGTCAGCGAAGTCTTTGGATGCAATCTTTTTAGATTTCAATTCTGAAAAATTTTTAACGCCAAGTAACGAACATATAAAAGCAATTACTTTTAAATTCATATTAAAAAAAAATTGTATTGTCGGTCAAAAAGTGTAGAAGATAGTTTCCTAAGTTTTAGGTAAGCTTGAAAATTTGCCATGGAAGTATGGAGAAATATTTTTCTAAATTAGTACATGCAAATAAGAATTATTCGAAATTTTATTTTTTAGATTTAAATTTGAGAAATTTGTAATGTTAGATATTAGATTGTCCCGAAAGTTTCTTTCGTTATCTTCTCGCAGTGGTTTCGTTTAGCAATGTTTAAACAAACGTTCAGCGTTATTTATCAAACGAGAGATGGAGAAAAAATAGTGAAGGATGAATCTTATATAAAATAATAAAACATTGCAAAACATAAAATATTATGTACCTATTACTTATTTTAAAAGCGCTAGAAACTTTTTGGACAACCTAATATTATTCAGAGGCAAGCTTTTCATATTCGAATTGAAAGATTTTTTATGCAAATTAAGTTAATTTCCTGAGCTTCGATTTGAAGAAAGCTGAGAAAATATCAGGAAGCGGTTTTCTAAAATCAGTGTCAAAGAAGAAGAATTTCAGTTTGAATTAAAAAAATGTTTGACGCCAATCAAGAAGTATAATAGAAGCCTGAAATAATTTTCTAAATTCTAACGTTCGTCAAGAAGATATAAAAAAAATAATTTTTTAAATTAGTATTGAAAAATGTATCTCTTTTTTCCAAAATTCCTCTCCAAAAAGAAGAAAAAAAAAAAAATAGTTACGATAGTAATATTTTAATTCGTTCTACTTAACTAAGTAACTTAGTAACTTCGCTCTTAAGTCGCTGTGTAAAGTACAAATTCGAGCTGACAATCAGTATCCATTTAATTTTCCATCCACGTTCATGGATATAACATTGAAGAGATACTTTACTCGTAATTTACAATATTCGCGTCGTTTGTGCCGTTCACCGTACTTCGCGACTAAAGTTTGCTTCATCCTTGAGACGAGATCTGTTGCGGCGGCGCGGGCTGCACGCGAATAAATTATTTAAAACGAACCGCGTCACGGTGAACGCGATCGTTTGATTTACGCTATTGATGCTGTGCAGAGATGCGAAATCGAGCTGCATCGTAACGGTATCTCGAAACGAGTGACGCTTTGAAAGTCGAGAACGGATTTTCATGGGAAAGATGTCGAACCCGGGGGCTTGGTTATCCGAGATCCTTGTACTTACTTGAAACACGACATTTTGGAATTTCTAATTAGTAAGAGGAGGAAATATTTGATTCTTAACGCGATGAAACAATAGGTTACGATTTTTATGTTGTTTAGATTGGTATTAGCGTTTTGGAATAATTTGTGGTTGATATGAAATACTTAGATTTAATTTTTAACACGATAGGACCACGAATTATGGTTTTTTTATATTATTCAGACTGGTATTAGTGTTTTGGAATAATTTATGATTTATAAAAAATACTTAGATTTAATTTTTAATATGATAGGATCACGAATTATCGTTTTTTATATTATTTAGACTAATATTAGCGTTTTGGAATAATTTCCGATTGATAAAAAATACTTAGATTTAATTTTTACATGATGGGATAACCAATTATGGTTTATATATGGTTTAGGTTCGTGTTAATATTTTGGAATAATTTTTTATTTATAAAACATGTTTAGATATAATTTTTAACATGATAGGATAACGAATTATGGTTTTTTATATTATTTAGACTGATATTAGTGTTTTGGAATAATTTGTAATTGATAAAAAATACTTAGATTTAATTTTTAATATAATAGGATAACCAATTATGGTTTTTATATGGTTTAGACTCGTGTTAGTGTTTTGGAATAATTTTTTGACGTATAAAAAGGAGTAAAGATTTAATTTTCAATGGTATGAAATAACAAATTTTGGTATTCCTGTAATCTGGGTTATGAGTATTTTAGAATTTCTGAGTAATTAAAAAAGAAGATACGATTTAATATCATAATACCATGGAATAATATATTTATGTATTTTTCCAAATGCCTCTAATTTCAATTTATTTAATGCAAATAGATATTCTTTGTTCGTCGATAGTTCAAGTGTTCAATAATTTGTTCCTACTTAAAATACCCTATGCATTTCGTTTCAAAGAAGAACCGAGAGTATCTTCTTCCAATCTTGAAGCTGCCAGCCTTCTTCTTAAGTCCTCACCTTTGCCAATCCTCAACTAATCCAAACCGATTACACCGGCGTGATTACTAGACAATTTCAATCGTCGTCCCGGTTTCCTTCGATCGCGAATTGAATTACCTCGTCGAATTGTAGCTCGGTTTCCGGGTGCATAAGCTCGCGAGAATCGATGGCTGTAGATGAGTCACGATCCAGCGTCGCCGTAAAACGTTTCTCGCCCTCTTGTTGCGCAAGATTATTAAAAAAAAAAACGATAAAAGCAACATTAACCGGATTCAAAAAACGAAAAAAAAAAAAATAACATTCGTTACGATACAGCATCATGGATATATAAAATATTGAATATTAGATTCGAAAAATTCATACTCTTTGC
>SMSQ01025958.1:9738-39934 GCA_019453375.1 Ctenoplectra terminalis
ATGACGTATTCTAGATACTGTCGACGGTTTATTAAAGGCCACCGTCCCTTATTAATCACACTGTTCCAACGATCATAATCTTCGACGTTGGTTTGTGTAGCTAATGATCCAACGGAAGCCTTAAAGATAGTTAAAAAAAAAAAAAATATTTAACACAAGCTTGAAAACGTTCAGCGTCCAGTTTTTACGTTGGTGATTTTCACAAATACGCTTTCAAGACTCCTACGCAGAATTTGCGCGAACATATCGAGCGACTTATCAGATTGAGCAGCGAGAAAAATCCGTTTCACAGGTTTCTCTCAGGGAATGTAAAATTCAGGATGTTTTATTCATGATCCGCGACTTTAAAAATAACTCGGCTAGTTGACAATTTAAAATGTTCATTCGAAGGATCGGGAAAAAAAATTACGCGTTACGGCAATGCTGCGAGCCTGATAGATTTATTGTCCTGACATTTTGTGGAATAAATTCGGACAGTAATTAGAAAGATGAAAGGGAAAATTGAGCAGTTGATGGAAAAGAGAAAAGTGAAAATAAATTAATTAATTACTGGAAACATTGAGAAGTAAATATTTTTATTTTTATTTTTACTAGTTTTGATAGAAGGTGATTAGCAGGGTTAATTAGATTAAAGGTTTGGAACTCTGAAATTGGTCTGGAATTTTACAAAATAGTTTAGAATTGTGTGTTAATATTTTTCATTTTTGTAGATAATTTCAAAGTTGATTTGATAATTGAGGTTTAATAAAATAAAATAAAATTTATTTCGTGCACAAACTAAAGTGCTGGAACACAGGAAAACGTTGCTAAAAGCAGCAGTCCTCTCGAAACTAGATTTTGGTTTGCGATCTTATGGTTGCTCAAGCTGACTTAAGCGGAACCCGCATTTTTCCTTAACGTAGGCAGCAGAGACAAAATCAGAGAAATTTAATAGGACTCACACTGCGTGATTCGATTAAATGTTTATAGATAAAGTGTGTTTTGTTGCATCGCGATTAACCTGTTTCCTTGAGAAATAAAAAATACTTGGTCATATCTTATATATAAGATTCCTATAGTGCGATCAAATTTGTTTAACTCTCGATTGATTTTAAAATATTGCAAGTCATTTGAGTAGATTTATAACTTTTTTACACTTGATTCATAAAAAATCCTGTTCTCTAATAGTATTATTAATCCTCACAGTACAAGATTCTTCCAAAATTGTTTAAACATTTATTTGGAAGTATCTTTAACCGCAAAAACCATAAGACTGGCAATCTGTTACTCATTCTGTTATTTTATTCTAACTTTACAACTATATATAAAATTACAACAATACATTAAATATGAAACCAATCTTAATCTACCGCCGACCGTTCCAAAGTACCAAGATATTTCTCCAAAATCAAAACAATTTCACTATCCAAAAAACCACGATTCATTCCACAAACGAAATACAACAATCACCGACTAAAAACCGCCATCAAAACTCTCTCCAAACATCTTCATCGCTTCCATAAAAATATCTACCTAAACACCTTGGAACAGTCTCCAAAAACGATCTCTCTCGAACAAGGACAGTCACGCGCGCGATAGAATCGCCAACGATATCGTTCTCCGCGCTGCTCTCGCCGCGTAGGCTCGAACAAAAGCGACGAGCAAGAGAAACAGCGGGAAAAGCAAGAAGACGAACACGAGGACGAAGAAGCATAAGAAGAAGAAGAAGAAGGGCAGAAGCGGAAGAGAAGCGAGAGAGAAAGCGCGCTTGAGGATCGGAGCGGATCGCGCGGGTCGTCCTCGTGCTGGTCGCGCGTCATGGCGTGTGCTCGCCGCTTCTTTTTTCCCCTCGGCTCGACTCCCCTGGTCCCCCTTTCGTCGCGAGGGCACAGGGGACAGGGGGCAAGAGTAGTAGGAGAGAAGCAGAAGCAACGACAGAGCGGCGGCACACCGAGAGATCCCCATTCTCCTCTCCGCGAGGCAGAGAGCGTGCAGGTGTGCACGAAAAGGTCCTCTCCCGCGCGCTCTGGCACCAAACGAAGGGGCCCCCCTGCGCCACTCGAGCGAGCGCACACAAACACACACTCACGCTCGTACACGGAACATGGAGACGCGTGGAGGGAACCTGTGCCAGGCCCAACAGGCCCCCGATCTGTGGGAACTGTTCGGCCCGCGAGCTTCCCACGATACGCTACGGCTGCTGGCTGGCTGGCTGTGCACGGGCTGCAGGGTTCACTCGTGCGTTTCCCCCTTTCCGTCCCCCTTGTCCCCGTGGCCGACACCCTGCTCCCCGAGAAGAGTCCTCGGGCTGCACGGAAGGGGCACCGTGATGGGACAGTTTGGTGGGGAGATCGTTCGAAGGTATAAGTAGCGGTTCGGTCCCCACCAGGGATTCAGAACCGTTGTGAACACGGTAGCGAAAGCACTCTCGGCACTCCGAGAACGCATTCACGAGTCGTACAAGTCCTATCTTACATTCGGTGCAATTTCCGAGGTTACTTCAACCCGTTCTCTATTCGTCCGTCTGTCTGTCCATCGAACGGAACATTTCACAGTTTATCGATCTGTTCCTGGGACTTGTTTATTTTATTTTTTTTTATTACTATTTTGTGACGAGTGGCAAGTGAGGAGGATACGATCTCTTCGTCGCTCGAGAAAGAATGGCACCGCACACCAGCTACACACCGGTCGGCGGTATGGAGTACGAGGAGCCAGTTTCGAGGACTTACCAGTACAGAAAGGTGATGAAACCGATGTTGGAGAGAAAAAGGCGAGCGAGGATCAATCGTTGCTTGGACGAGCTGAAGGATCTGATGGTGACCGCGCTACAGGCCGAAGGAGAGAACGTGGCGAAGCTGGAGAAGGCTGACATTCTTGAGCTCACCGTTCGTCATCTTCACACTCTCCGTGCAGCCAGACGGCTCACCCTGACGCCTGAGAACAGCTACGCGGACAGATTCAGAGAAGGATTCACCCAGTGCGCGCAGGAAGTGTCCTCGTTCCTGTCGACCCCTGTTGCCGCAACCGTTCACCCAGCCGCTGGTGCACAGTTGATGAGACACCTCGGCGGTTGTCTTCGACGACTCGAGGGACCCGCAGCGAGTCCACTCGGGAACACCGCCTCGACGACGGTGAACGGTGTCGGCAAAACGACACCGGCTGTCAGTCCAGCCACCAACTTGATGATCAACGTGTCGCAGAACGTTTACACGCCGCCGCAGAGTCCTGTCAGCGTGGCGAGCTCTTCGGGCGAGTCCATGGAATCGTCCAACGCCGTTTGGAGGCCTTGGTGATGGCGAGGATGAAATTTAAGAATTTTTTTTTTTTGAGGATCTTTGAGGATTCTCGAGAGCGAACATTCGAATCGTTCCTTCTTGGCGAAGAAGCTCTGCCGACCGAGGCAGGAGCGAACAGCGAATTGGAGGGAAAACGACGAATCATTATGTCTTCCATATATGTTGAAAAATTGTTGGGCCTGGTCCACATGCGTTCGATTAATAATTGTAGAATGTTAACGTTTTGTTAAGTAATTAATTGTATGCGGCACCGTTTCCGAGGAAATCTTTTCCCCTTTTCTCTCGTCTCATTGTATGTAAATAGGTGATGAAGCTTTAAGTGACACGTCTGTGATAGGGTTCAATTTTGTACCTGAGATAACTATATTCTCGTAAAGTAGATTGATTATTATTATTATAGACTTTAATTTGTTATGTTTAAGAGGCAGTTTTTTTTTTTTTTTTNTTGGGATCTTTGATCTTGACGCGGATGAGCTGTCTTGAAACAAGCTGAAATGTCTCAGGGAAAAGAGAATCGTTCACTGACGGCAGCCGACTGCGTAGAAAAAAAATACCAATGACGCCCTAATTCAGCTAGCCAACCACTCAACAATCTACAACTATATAAAATAATCTATAACCATATACACTAATGATCTACAACTATACACAATAACAATCTATAATTACAATCCAATAACGATCTATCTGAATTTCGGTGTCACCGTTATCCTTCACAAATGCCTCAAGTGAACGATTCCCCTTTCCTCCGTCACATTTCAGCTCGCACATAACCAACCGACTTCTCATCTCCCTATCGCAAAACTAGATTTACGTTTCCCGATTAATTCAAAATTCGGATTCTGAACTTTGGTTAGCCAGATTTAGATTTGGTTAGCTATGTTAGTTACATTTAGAAAATACCAGTTTCTTTATGTCTCTCTGACCCGTCTGCTCGTCAAAACACATAAAAGACGACAACGTAAAATATCGAGCACGAGACAACTAAAGAAAATTTATAGAAATACTTTTGCACGATTCTAACCAAAAAGATCCGCGTCCTTCTCGCATCTCCCCCAATTCGTTTCTCAAAGCACTCGAAACGTGTTCGCTCTGAAACCCTGCCGATTCCGCGACCTCGCCGCATTCCGATCCGC
The DNA here is from genome assembly GCA_019453375.1 of Ctenoplectra terminalis. Lineage (NCBI taxonomy): Eukaryota > Metazoa > Arthropoda > Insecta > Hymenoptera > Apidae > Ctenoplectra > Ctenoplectra terminalis. Next base: position 14,150 of record SMSQ01025958.1, read on the forward strand.
GGTATACCGCAAAACTCGAAGTACCCCATGCCAAGTATTTCGGTCTGTCGGTCGGTTCGAAAGAGGGCGAGCAGCGATCACGCGACTATTTCAATTGTTCTACATCGAGGAGAATAGAAACTGGTCCAGCGAGGCGGCGCTCGATCGGCTGGTTCGCCAAGTCGTGATTCAGCGACGTCGGCGGCGGCGGCGGCGGCGGCGGCGGCAGCGGCGGTGAGTGCCAGGAGTGGTGGCGACACGCGCGTACACGTGCTCCACGTCGGTGGTATTCCAGTGAATCAACAAGTGTCGTGGCTCTAGCCGTGGCGATGCACCGTGCGACAACGCAGCCTGGATTCCAATAAACCGGTCAAAGCGAGCGAACAGTCTGCCTAGCTGCTCCGTGTGCAGAAAAAGAAAAAGAAAAGAAAAATAAGCTGTCCCCCAGGGAACCCGTTTCTTATCGAAAATTCGATGTCGATTCGAGTGGCCAGCGTGCTGACAAGTGCCGCGTGTTGTTGCTCTTCTCGTTTCACGCAACTCGTACGCAACGGAGATCGCGGGGATGGTGTCCTGTGTCACGGAAGATTAGGAACCGTTGGCTGGATGAAAAGTATGTTACACAGAGTACCGGATAGATGAATTCGGACACTTTTGTTTTTATGTTTGTTGCATTGGTAACGTCGCGTACTTATGTCGCTCGCATACTTCTTTAAATTTTATTTTATCCCTCTATAGCTAGAATTTTGTCCGCTTATTGGAGAAAAAATTACGATCGATTACAGTCTTTCACTTTGATTTGAAAATGTTTTAATAATTAGTGTANTGAAAGTAATGTTCAGTTTATTTTTATGGCACTAACGGATTAAAATTTATATCGTTTATTAAGGAACTTATTATTATATCCTGGGTTAAGGTTAGGTTCGGGTTAGCTTTTTAATTATAGTACAAAAATGTTAAAAAATTGTGTAAATTAATGATACCTTAGTGGACTGAAAGTAACATTGACTTTATTTTTATGACACCGACAAATTAAAATTTATATCATTTATTAAGAAACTTATTATTATATCCTGGGTTAGGTTCGGGTTAGGTTTTTAATTATAGTATAAGAATATTAAAAAAGTGTGTGAACGAGTGACAATTAAATCACTAAAAGTAATTAGCTTATTTCCGTGACAGCAACAGATTGAAATTTTTATTATTTATTAAGAAACTTATTTTATCTAGGGTGCATTAACCTTTCGTACTCCAACTGTGCCTTTTCAGATATTTGAATAATTTGTAAGTGTAATTAAATTATTAATCTTTGCATACCTCAATTTAGTAAATGTTAATATTATCAATTTTACAATATATTAATATTCTGTGTTAACAAAGTTTCTATTAAACTAATTTTATAACTTTCGTGTTTAGCATTGAAACAATCAAAGTAGTCAACAGCAATTTTCTCTGAAGAAATAAAGAAGTATTCAATCGTTCCTTATTTGAAATTATATTAATTTAGAAATGCAAAATTTAATACTGAACAATTACAATATGCATTACATCAAGATCACAAAAATTTAAATACGCAAAACAAAATAAACTCAAAAAACCCGTACCTTTGCAAGAATTTTTAAAAAATGATTGCAAATTAAAAATTAAATTTAAATTACAAGATAAAAAATATTTGAATACGCAAAACATAAAATAAATTTAAAAAACCCGTACCTTTGCAAGAATTTTAAAAAAATTATTCCAAATTTAAAATTAAATTTAAATTACAAGATAAAAAAAATTTGAATATGCAAAACATAAGATAAACTCAAAAAACCAGAACCTTTGCAAGAATCAACTTCTAACTCGTAAACTGGGGTCCGACTGCTCTAATTGTTCTCTACTTAAACATCAAGTGTTTAGATTCATTTTTATACAAAAGGATTCATATTTTTCAGCAGTATCGATAAAATTTTTCTTGTAAACAAAAGTCATTGAAATAAGGAAGCATTTTTGTTTTTTTCTTTTTGTTAAAGTTTCACGAGACTCCACGGATCTCATCTTACCAATTAAGGGTTAAATTAGGGCAGGTTTCGAAATTAAATTACATTCGGTCAAGAATAAGCAACTGTTTGGATGCTTTTAAGCAACAGTATATATTCTCCGATATGTTCCTCGTGTTCTGAACCGACGTTAAATCAATTTCAACGATGATTAACACAAGAAAAAACATGATTGCGGTGATAACCTAATTTCGACGGATCATTCATTCCCTACCTTTCACGACACACGGACCCATCAATCGGCTCTCGAGCGATTCGCGCGGATCGTTTCGCAAGTCACTGCGCAGGGTGTCCTGTAATTTGTAGCACCATCGAAATACAGCGATACTTTCGCCAAAAAAGGAGTCCGACCATGAGAAATAAATTTCCGGCGCGAAAAAATTTTTTACTTCAAGGAACGTCCACAAATTGACTTAACTGCTTTTACCGGTGTGTTAATAACTTAAAAGAGGAATTATTAGTCTCTTTCCTAGTCTTACAAATTTTTTTAAGGAATTTTTAATTTACATTACGTTTACAACTGCCTTTTTTGGGTCAACCGGCAAATTTAATAGTGTGAATATTTATATTTCGCGCCAGACAAGCATACTTTTCGCGTCAGCGCTGGCAAGCTGGGTCGCTTGTGTCTGCGCCCTATTTTTTTACTGTTTTAAGGTTTCAAAAAATGTAAAAAAAATTCTGGGACACTTATTGACGTCTCTAATGTGATAGAATGTTATAAAAATATGATACACACTATCAAATTTGCTGTTTGGCTCAACAGAGCTAGTTGTGAATATAATATAAATTAAAAACTCCTTTTAAAAATTTCTAACACTAGAAATAGACTAAAAGTTCCTTTCAACTCGAGTCCTTTTTTCACTTATTAATTATTCTTTCACTTTATTCACGTGGATGTTCTTAACCCTCTGCCCTATAGCCACGAGACACACTCGTGGCGCCGATTCTGGATAAAATTCAATAAAAACGCACGATATTTATGATAAAGTTCAATTTTAGGTTTAGCTGTAATTTAAATTTACAATATTGGAAATTGTAAAATACACACAATTGACAGAGTGTCAAAGACGTGAATAACTATTGCTGATATGTATGAAGATTGAAGAAATCGTAAGTCAAGGGGTTGAAACGGTATCATCGCGACTAAGCTGGGTCATTTCTGTCCATGCCAAATTTTTGTACCGTTCTAAGGTTTCAAAAGATCTAAAAAAATTCTGGAATACTTATCGACATCTCTACTTTAACGTATAATCATTCTTTTAGGAGTGAGAGTCAGGATTTTCCGCTTTTTCCCTTTGAAGTCAAGTCCCTTTGAAATCAAGAGCGAAATTTTCGCTCGCGCATAAACGACCCAACTTGTTAGCCGCGGTTTAACCCTTCGTGGTCTTGCGTCTTCAATTTTGAGATATGAAATATATTCTTTCGTATTAAAATTTAATTTAACGAAAAAATTTCTATCTACACATCTTACTGGTTATCTTTAGTAGCTTTAACTTTAACTCCTAAATCTAGTAAAAAGGTACATAAACCGAATCTAATAATATTATAAATAATAAAAATCGTATTTAAGTCTTATGTATTATCATATTTAAGTCTTATGTATTAAAAAAATGACGCAATGCAACTATACATTCCTTTACACGCCGCAATGCAATATCAACAAATTTACTTACAATTTCTCTTCTGGAATTAATTCTAAATACTTTAACACACTGACGACCGCTGTCACATGCGCGTGACTTTGTACAGCTATGTATTTTTGGAAATGGTTTTTTGCCATCGTTTCGAAGCTACGATAGTAGAAGTACCGATACATACCGATGCTATTTTTAAAGAAACATTAAACATAGTGTAACACTGATCTGAATGCATTCTTTATTAACCTGTTAACCGGGTAAGACGAGTAAACTCGTCACGCGGACTGCCGATATTTTGGACGTAATCATTTATTTTCACGTCGATTTACTTTTGAACGCATCGTTATATTTTTATAAAAAAAGACGCGTTACATTAGACTTACATTTGCAATGATTAAAATTGACCCAATTAAAACGTATTATTTTCTATTAATTTTTAACTCAAAGTATAAACGAGCTTCTGATCGAAAAATGACCCGGTTAACAGGTTAATAATTATATCGCGACTACTAATTATGCTACGAACGATTGCGTAAATATTTCCGATGCCAACGAAACAGCGATACGAAAAATGGGCGGCTGTCAGTGTTAAGCAAAAGAAAAAAAAGAAAGAAATACGTCTACTCCAGAAAAAGGATTAAGCGCACGAAATTAATTCCGAGCCTTCCTCCCGGTATTAATTACGATAATTTAAAACATTTCAATGATTGAGTTCGGCGTTGAATTTCAGTGACATAAATCCCGCGATATTACAAAATTGTGCCTCGCCGGTGGTTTTCGTAACACACTTTTGAAACCTATTCGACTAACGCGACGTTTTACGTAACAGGTTGTCATGGCAATTTTTTTATTATTTTCTAAAAATGGTACCGAATTCAATTTCTGTTACATTCGTACACGTTCGAGCAACCGTGGTATTTTAAACCTCGAGAATCTTTAATGTCGGTCGATTAAAAACCTTAATAACGCGCCGACGCACAGCTGTTTTTTTTTTTTTTTTTTTTTTTTTTTCCCTGGGGGGGNCCAAGCTTTCCCGCGACAAGTCGAATGTTTCGCCGCTTTTACGTAATTGGACCGTACCGGTACGTGTCAGCGGTGCTCGGAGCACTTATTTTCTTTCTTATTTCCCTTGTTTTCGCGTCCATTTTTTTTTTGTTTTTTTTTTGTTTTTTACCCTTATTACGGGTTCCGTTTCCGATCGATCGATAATGGTCGTCGAACGCGAGCAGAGGGAGCATGTCTCGATCGTATCGAGGAAGCATTACGCTGCAAGAGTTATTTTAATTGACCGGTTCACGCGTCGTTCGTCTTCGTTTCGGAAATTCGAATCGATGTAAAGAGCCCCGGTTTCGAGCGATTTCACCGAAGATAATTCGATTATATGGTGGCCATGGTTGGAGATTTTTCTGTAATTTTCGGACGAGTTAATGGCACTATGAAGAGAAGAAAGGAGTGATTGATTAAGTTATTGCAAGTTTTACGCGGGGCCACGAAAGTCGTGAAAAGTGATATACTCTCTGGTTCGTGAGTCGTTGAAAACTTGTAAATCTTACGTGAAATATTTATCGGAGTAGACTTTCAGTAAGATCTTAATGGCGTGAATTATTGGCCAGTGGTTTGTGAATATCGTTTTGTGAATATGATACAAATTTTTTTTTTATTTTAAGACTGGTACTATCGAGGCGGGCAAATGACCGGTACGTAATTTCGTATATAAAATAAAATATATATTTCCTGTAAAATATGTTAAAGATTTGTCCGGCTTGTGTAATGTATTTTTTCAAATATCTATTGTTCTTTGGTACAAATAAATTATTATACTTCTTTTTTAATATTATTGTTTGGTGCAAATAGATATATTTTAATCTTACTAGTTCTAACGTCAAACTTCATTAGTTTCCAATGACTTACGGACGAGTTTGATATTTTTTAAATATTTTTTTAAATATCTATTATTATTTGCTACAAATAGGTATTATATTTCTTAAGTCTCCAATGACTTACGAACGAGATTGTCACTTGTATTTTTTTAAATATCTATTATTCTTTGGAACAAATAGATCATTATGCATTTTTTTAAATATCCATTATTATTTGTCGCAAATAGGTACTATATTAAAATTTTTTAAGTCTCCAATGACATATGGACGAGATTGTCACTTTATATTTTTTTAAATATCTTTTATTTTTCGGTGCAAATAAATTATTATATATTTTTTTTAAATATCTATTATTCTTCGATGCAAGCACATATACTTCAATCATCAATATTTCCACTATTAAACTTCTTAAGCGTCCAATAACTTACGAACGAGATTGCTATTTCATATTTTTTACAATATCTTTTATTCTTTAGCGCAAATAAATTATTATATATTTTTTCTAAATATCTATTATTCTTCGATGCAAGCACATATACTTCAATCATCAATATTTCCACTATTAAACTTCTTAAGCGTCCAATAACTTACGAACGAGATTGCTATTTCATATTTTTTACAATATCTTTTATTCTTTAGCGCAAATAAATTATTATATATTTTTTCTAAATATCTATTATTCTTCGATGCAAGCACATATACTTCAATCATCAATATTCCTACTATTAAACTTCTTAAGCGTCCAATAACTTACGAACGAGATTGCTATTTCATATTTTTTAAAATATCTTTTATTCTTTAGCGTAAATAAATTATTATATATTTTTTCTAAATATCTATTATTCTTCGATGCAAGCACATATACTTCAATCATCAATATTTCCACTATTAAACTTCTTAAACCTCCAATAACTTACGAACGAGATTGCTACTTTATATTTTTTAAAATATCTTTTATTCTTTAGTGCAAATAAATTATTATACATTTTTTCTAAATATCTATTATTCTTCGGTGAAAACACATATACCTTAACCATCAATATTTCTACTATTAATGTTCTTAAGCGTCCAATAATTTACGACCGAGAGTGTATAAATTTGAAAAGCAACTTACCAATACAAAATTAAAAAGTCATGTATCTTTAAATACAAGCTATTCGGTAACAGCCTCGTATATCATCCAGTTCCCTTATCACAAATGCTTAAGCAAAGAAATATATTTTATCATTCGAGTGACAGTCAAAGATGTTGATTTTTGTTACAGGTAGCCGCGAGTCCGTCCGCAGAATGCTGACAGCTGCCGTTTACATAATTTAAATAGGTACGTACGTGGACGTGTTGTGGGAAAATTAGTTAAACAGGCCGATAACGCGTGCGTGAAAGCCTTAAAAAAATATTTAAAACGTTATAAACGATTACTCTCCGCGCGATTCACGCGAAAGATAAACTTTCTCGTCTGGATATTGCTCATTAACCGGCGGTGTTTTAATACGGCCGACTCATCGATAAACGTTTTTACGAGCTGCCATCGTTTAAGGAAAAATTATAGCGATGCCTGTTGCACGAAAATGTATCGTTTAATCGGTCGCCTCTGTTAATACGACTTTGTATTTTCTATCGTGCGAAAATCGAACGCGATTTCTCGGCTTGAACACCGCTCGTGTTGTTCCGCGAAAATTATACCGTTGTTTGGAACGGTGTTACGATTCGTCTCGCAGTCTGAAGCTTCTACTTTCGTTACTTTCAAGTTCGTGCCGTGGTTACACATCATTTCTCTGCCTTAATCTCATAAATAATGCGAGTGTTCTAAAAAAAAAAAAGTAAATGGAGAAATAAAATAGAAAATTGTATTCGAAGAGGGATGGAAAACGATCTGAAAAAATTGATAAAGATTAAACTCTTGGAATAAATTATTTTATCTTTCTCTGTATGAAAGGAGAAATTCGCATTATTTATGAAACCATCCAATATTTTGTCTCATTTTTTTTTTCGTAATATTTTCGTATTATAATTTAATAGGAATTCATCGGTATCGATATGTTACTAATTATGAAGATATAATTAATAATATAATTAATAATAGCTCTTCAAATATCAACCTGTTGGGATAAAACGTGGAACGTGACTGGAACTGTGAAAAATAGCAAATTTTTTGGTTTTGACCTAGAGTAGGATGAATTAATTATTCTCAAGATTATTTTCAACCTACTAATATAATGGAATAAAATTATTCTAAATCAAGAAGCAATAGAAAATTTATTTTTTAGTTTTATAAAATTCTAAAATTATAAATCTTATACACATTGAATCAACAGTATTCTAACCCGTTAGCGATTGCATATTTATCGGCAAAGTTCTAGTATTTATATTTATAATTATCAAATATTAAATATTTTTCACATAGATAACATCCAGTATAATTAAACGTATAAATCTATCTGCTTGATTAATTACAACTAAAGGTTATTTTTTCCAATCTGTAGAAATTATTAACATTCCAAGCAATGTAATCACCAGTATAACGACTTTATAGTTAACACAACAGCCTTGAAACAAACAGAAAATAAATAAACATTAAAACGTAAGATCCATAATCAGACTTAACCAGAAGTTGTCGACCTTCGTGCAACACGTCTTCGATATATCTCGACCATAAGCATGCGACGTTTGTAGGTTGGACACGCCGCGACAATGACGCGAGACGACGAAAGTGAGGAAACGATCGTTAATCCGCAACACTTTAGAGCATCGCGTAATTCTAGCCGCGTTCCGATCGAACTAAAGCCAAACCTGTTTCACGGTAGATGTTACAGACCGTCCAGGATGGACATAATCGCCTACAATCACCACCACGAGATCGCGAGCGTCGAGAACAGCATCGACGACGGTGACCTCGAGGCCCAGAATGAGGACGAAGAGGGGGAAATTCTTTCGTTCATCAGCATCGATCGACGCCCTCTGACCATAGATCAGCTGACCGCTGCCAGTGGCGACAAAAGAGGCAAGATGCCTTTCAGGAGAAGCCTCTTCTCAAACGTGGCGCCTTACATCGCGTTTCAAGCGTTCGACTGCAAGGGACCAATACTACTGCCGTACGAAGTAACCAAACACCTGAAGTGGCGTTTGAGTACGATAACACCATTAATTGTACGTCGTACCTTGGTCAACTCAGGTTTTCGGCTGATGAAGAAGTGCCAGGAGTGGTGCGGTACCTGGGGCAGACACATGAAGTCGATGTGCTTCAGGTCGCTCAAGGAGTCGCAGAAGATCAACCATTTCCCGGGCACCTTCCAGATCGGACGAAAGGATTGCCTGTGGATGAATCTGAGCAGAATGATGGTGAAGCACGACGTGAAGGAATTCGGTTTCGTTCCACGTACCTACGTTCTGCCTCGCGATCTCGCTTGTTTCCGGCAAGTTTGGAAAAAATTGGGCAGCAAGGCCAAGTGGATCGTGAAACCGCCAGCCTCGGCCAGAGGCACCGGGATCAAAGTGGTGCATCGGTGGTCGCAGATACCAAAGAAACGAGCCGTGGTCGTTCAACAGTATTTGTCGAGGCCTAAGCTGATCAGCGGTGCGAAGTTCGATTTGCGTCTATACGTTCTGGTCACGAGCTTCAATCCGTTGAAGATCTACATCTACCCGGACGGTTTGGTCCGGTTCGCCTCGGTCAAGTACAACGACGATATAAACTACCTCAGCGACCGCTTCATGCACCTGACCAATTACAGTATCAACAAGACCAACTCCACTTACACGAACAACGACTGCGTCGACTCGTGCACGGGCCACAAGTGGGCACTCAGGACGCTATGGTCCTATCTCGAGAAGGAACAGGTGAACGTATCAAAGTTATGGGCCAATATGAAGGACATCGTTGTGAAGACCATGATAGCTGGTGAATCGTCGATCACCTCGCTAACGAGGTCCAACACGTCGTCGCGATACTGTTGCTACGAGCTGTTCGGCTTTGATATTCTTCTCGACGAGAACTTGAAGCCTTGGCTACTGGAAGTTAACATTTCTCCCTCGTTGCAGTCTTCCTCGCCATTGGACACGGCCATCAAGGGGCCATTGATCAGGGCTGTCTTCAATATAGCTGGATACCAACTGCCTAATACGTTGTCCGCCGAGGAGGCCGAGATGTTAGCGCAGAAGTATCAATTGGACGTTGTGTGTCAGGATTACAGGTTGCACAAAACGGCTCTCAATTATCAGGAACGTCACAAACAGTCCGTTTACGCGAACGCGAGGAATCGAGAGGATTACGTGGACGATATAATCAAAGATTTAACACCGGACGATGTTCGACACCTGATAACGTACGAGGACGAGCTGACGCAGTTAGACACGTTCGAGAAGATCTTTCCTACGGCGGATAGCTACGAGTACCTGCAGTACTTTGACGTTCCAAGATATCACAACATGCTGCTCGACGCGTGGGAGATCAAGTACGCGGACAATAGGGCGAAGGGGATCATGAGGTTACAGAAACTCTGCCAACAGAAGTATCATTTGGAACAACAGATGGTCTTTTAGATTACTGTGTTCTTTGGGGACCCAAGCTGATGCTGTTTTAACGAACCTCGTCGACGAGACGATACGATGAATCGGAGAAAAGAAAAAGAGGAAAAAAAAAACCATCGAACCGAGACTCTTGCACGAGCACTTGTTCCAGCAAGTTATCATCGAGTCTCTGCTCCGAGGACGACGAAATGTACGCGTACGACGAGATCACCGAACGTTTGATAACATCCAGGCCGAATCGTCGGATCATCCTCGATCCAGTCGGCTCCGGTGACAAAAACTTGTCGCTGCCGATGCGCAAGAGCCTGTTCGCCCATGTACCGCCGTTCATCATCTTCCACACGAACGGAATCTCGAAGCTTCCAGCGCAGATCACCAGACACCTGTTCTGGTGGCAGACAAAGAAGAAGTACACTCCTCGAATCGTCACCTCCACTGTTCGAAGCTCCGGATTCAACACGACAAAGATGTCCACCGCCAATTGGTGCGGCACTTGGTGCAGCACATCGGCGTATTCGAAGTTGAGGCACACGAAGATCTTCTCCAAAGTCAACCATTTTCCCAACAGCGTCGAGTTGGGCGACAAGATATCGCTGTGGAGGAATCTTCAAAGAATGAGGAAGAAATACGGATGCAAGAGGTTCGATTTCATGCCGCTGACCTTCGTTCTGCCTGACGAAAGGGAGAATCTGAAGAGGTTCATGAACAAGAACGGAGGGATCTGGATCGTGAAACCGCCCGACTCTTGCGCCGGCTGCGGGATCAAGATCGTTTCGCGTTTGCGCGACATACCTAGCTATCAGTCGCTCGTTGTTCAACGATACATCGCGTGGCCTCGTTTGATCGACGGTATCAAGTTCGACATAAGGTTGTACGTGCTCCTGACGAGCATCGATCCTCTCAGGATCTACGTTTACAACGAGGGTTTGGTCAGACTTGCTACCATTAAATACGTTAATCACCTCGGTAGCCTGTCCGACAAGTTCATGCACCTGACAAACACCAGCGTGAACAAAGCTAGCCCTAACTTCAAGCCCAACGACGATCCCAGTAAGCGCAAGGGAAACATGTGGTCGCTGAACTGTCTGTGGAACTATTTGGCTTCCATCGAGGACGTTGATACTTTGAAGATCTGGACGAGGATCAAGGACATCGCGGTTAAGACCGTCATCTCTGCAGAGCCTTCTCTGGTCAGAGCCTGGAAGAAAACGTCGATGACTACTTACAATTTCTATCAACTTTTCGGTTTCGACGTTCTGTTGGATAGACACTATCGGCCTTGGCTCCTCGAAGTGAACGATTTTCCCTCGATGGAGCCTGACACGCCGTTGTGCGGGCTGGTTAAAGAGCAACTGGCCAAGGATTACTTGAATCTGGTCGGTTTTCACGTGCCCGATTTGTTGAGCAGCAAAGAATTGAAGATTTTGAGGTTGATTAATAAGGACAACGCCATTTGTTACAATCGACAGCTGTATTCGAACGTCGTTACTTGGGAGGATAGGAAGAAGCAGTACAATTTTTTGAAAAAGGCCAACAGGAAGGATTATTTGAAATCGATCTTGAAGAATCTTACCCCGGACGACGTGAGGGTGTTGATTAGACACGAAGACGAGATCACTCAGACTGGTCGTTTCGAGAAAATCTTTCCTACTTGTAGTACGTATAAGTACTTTGGTTTCTTCGAGGAAGTTAGGTATTATAATTTGTTGTTGGACGCTTGGGAGAACGCGTACGGGCATAACCGATCGCAGGGTATTGGACGGCTGAGGAATCTTTGTAGGAAGAAGTATCATTTGTCTTGAAGATTTTGTGGATATGGTAGAAGGAATAGGATTTTTGTCTCGTGCTTTTAGTTTGATTTTGTAGGAGTTTTTTTTTTGGAGTAACGTGGGAATTGATTTTGGTTATTAATTAAAATTAGAGAGTGTTCGGTAAAATAGAGAACAATTTTTTGGACATTTTTATAATCACGTTTAGATAACTTTTTGCTGAATTGTAATTTAAATGATTGGTCGATGATTAATTATATCGATAGGAAGTGAACACTTTTAATTATATTTTTTTTATGATAGAAAAAGTATGCTTTTAATCGTCGGTAGTTCTAGTGTTAAATATTTATCACAAACAGATTTTAATTTAGTTGATTACTCGCAAACCTGTAATTCTGCACAAAAATTAACTAAACATCTAAGATTAACGAATATTTTTATAACAATTTTAACATTGTTCCTTTAAAATATTTCTTTCTTTATTCAAATATTTTTGCCTTATTCAAAAGCAATTATACATTATTGCAAACCGAGCTCTTAAATATTTATCAAAAACAGATTTTAATTTAGCGTGTCACTTGCAAACATATAATTATACATAAAATTAACCAAACACCAAGGATGTGCGAATATTTTTGTAACCAACTGCCTATACGGTATAATAGCGATCGAAAAATAAATTTTTCAGTACCGATTAAACAAGTATCAATTTCGTCGAATAAAAAACAAAAAAAAAGCAAAAGTCGCGAAGAAAATAAAAAAAATGATTCCGTTAGAATTAATTGACATTTCCGGAGAAATGAAAGTATCAAAGTCGGCGACAGATTGCAAGGAGCGATACACACAGTGGGTAGGCGGCTATAGCCGATCGCGCGTAATTGGAACGGAGCAGACCTTCGAAGAGTTAACCAGTTTCACGGCTATAACAGCGACGGGTTTAATAAATCCGTACTAACAATTTAATGTCTCTATTGTGACCGCGACGGCCGACGGTACCGGCAACTGAACTTGATTAGGTTAATACGAAAGGGGACCAGATTTCTTCGCTTCCGCCCTTTAAATTCAATTACCAGCCTGCGCTCCGCCAGTTAAAACATCGTATATCAGTTTTGTCCGGAGGAAGTACGATCCGTGACAAACCGACGAAATCAATTATACCGAGAAATCATGGTCTCGAGTTTTTTTTTTTTTGCCACCCTTGCTCGAGACTTTCTATCGTTTCGAATGATTTTATAATATTTTATTGATTTTTTTTAACCACTTTTCTTACCTGTTTATGTAACTTCTTTTAATTCTCGATCGTTAAGCTGAATTTCTTGGAGGTTTCAGTTTTTTTTTTAATTGATAATTTGTTTCGTGTATTCATAGTTTTTGAAGCTTGAAGTAATTTTTAACTCTTCGGTACCTGATGGTTCTTAGGAAGCGTGCTTGGGTCAGTATGGGTTTATGTTTTTTTTTTATTTTTATTTTATGTTCGTGATTGTTGTTTTGGAGGCAATGGTATTTTGTAATTGAAAGATGGAATATATGATATTTTTTTGTTGATATAAATAGATAATGGAGTGTAAGAAAATGTAAATAAAGTAGAAGTGAAGTACAAGCAGAATGTGAATAAACTACGAACTAAACATAAACGAAGTTTGAAATACTATAATTACTTTTTTACAATGGTTAATGCAAAAATTTACGAATACAATAATTACTTTTTGCAATGAGTGGTACAAAAATTTACAAACATAATAATTATTTTTTACAATGGGTGATACAAAAATTTACAAATCCAATAATTACTTTTTACAATGGGTGATACGAAAATTTAAAAATACAGTAATTACTTTTTATAATGGGTAATACAAAAATTTACAAATACAATAANGATTTTATAATATTTTATTGATTTTTTTTAACCACTTTTCTTACCTGTTTATGTAACTTCTTTTAATTCTCGATCGTTAAGCTGAATTTCTTGGAGGTTTCAGTTTTTTTTTTAATTGATAATTTGTTTCGTGTATTCATAGTTTTTGAAGCTTGAAGTAATTTTTAACTCTTCGGTACCTGATGGTTCTTAGGAAGCGTGCTTGGGTCAGTATGGGTTTATGTTTTTTTTTTATTTTTATTTTATGTTCGTGATTGTTGTTTTGGAGGCAATGGTATTTTGTAATTGAAAGATGGAATATATGATATTTTTTTGTTGATATAAATAGATAATGGAGTGTAAGAAAATGTAAATAAAGTAGAAGTGAAGTACAAGCAGAATGTGAATAAACTACGAACTAAACATAAACGAAGTTTGAAATACTATAATTACTTTTTTACAATGGTTAATGCAAAAATTTACGAATACAATAATTACTTTTTGCAATGAGTGGTACAAAAATTTACAAACATAATAATTATTTTTTACAATGGGTGATACAAAAATTTACAAATCCAATAATTACTTTTTACAATGGGTGATACGAAAATTTAAAAATACAGTAATTACTTTTTATAATGGGTAATACAAAAATTTACAAATACAATAATTACTTTTAATAATAGGTGATACAAAAATTTATGAATAAAATAATTACTTTTTACAATGGATAATGCAAAAATTTACAAATACAATAATTACTTTCTACAATGCGTAATACAGTCGATATAACACGGAATCGAAGAATGTATAATATTTCAAAGCACGTGAATGCCTTATCAGTTCTACCATAAACAATTATTAGCACAGATCAGTGATTGCGAGACAAGAAGTTCGAAACTGTCGAGAACTCGGCGCAACAAAGACCCAGGCACGTTCGACGGAGGGTTAATATAATTATTCAACACTAGAACTACCCTGTACGCGCAATTAACACTAGATTTACGGAACCCGTCATTTTAACTATCTTCAAATTTTACTCTCGAATGTAAAAAGTCTGCATAAGAAAAATGCACACTTAAAATGGAACTTAATGGAACAAATATATCGCATGCATCTCTGTTAACAAAAATCTTTTCTAATTAACACTAGATTTAGGGGGTTAATTGGACCATTTTATGGGTATATTGAACTGTGCTTTTTTTGTAATAACATTAGTTCATTTTATTTGAAATTAATAGGTTTTTATTCGCACAGATTTAGTTAGTACGTTTCTTGCATTTAAATTCTATTTTTAGTGTACATTTTCTACACAGATAATTATTGCACTTCAGCATGAAATCATAAATCCGTCAAATTGACGGGTTCCGTAAATCTAGTGTTAAAAAAAGTAAAGTAAAGTGAATAAAAAGAAAGCAATTGATTTTAAGTAAAATGAATTAATGTTATAAAAAACATTCCATTTCAATATATCCGTTAACACTGGAACTACCAAAGTGGTCAAAATGACCCATTCGTAATTTTTTACAGAATCTTTATAAATTACCTACGGTGCCTTTGAGCAGATTTTCCGCGATTTTCTATTAAAAATATACATAAACTTTTGTCTGAATTTAATCACATATTATTTTATATACTTTCCACTTTGATTTCTTCGGTAGAAATAAGTATACTTTAATCGTCGGTAGTTCTAGTGTTAAAGCGATCCAAAGTTGGCGCTCGTAAATCTAATGTTAATAGGACTAGATTACCGGTGTTCGGTTAAACAAAAAAAATTGAAACGACGTAGGACTGCGTTACCGGTCTCGAGCGTGTTAAGAGTACGGCAGAGCGAATTCCGTTTACGAAGAAAAAGATAAAAGAAAAAAAGAAAAAAAAAAAGAAATGAGCTCAGCGTGGCCTGTCAAATACGGGCAGCCAGCAGTCGTTTGAAGACAATGGGCTCGCACAGTGCCACGACAGTCAATGAATTGATATCGTTATTGTAACAACATAATAGACATATTTTCTTATTGAGATTGCAGTCGACTGTATGTGTAACATGCGTGCAGCGTCGGGTCGCCTTTATGAATGCATTCATTCATGCGAGTCGTGCGTATGTGTTACGCAACTACTACAAAGTACGCGTGTAAGGCTAAGGACCCCGTCTTCGACTTGGGGATCGTTGAAAATTTTGACTAGCTTATTAATTATTCGACGGATGAGTGACGCTGTATGGAAAGGGAATCAGTTTTTTCTTTTCATTTTTTTTATTGTGCGTTTTGGAGAGATTTTGGGTGATAAAGGTGATAGAAACAGAATTGTTTTTCTGTGTTTTGGAGGTATTTTATTATTGGGACGAGTTTGGATAATAAAAGTAAAAATAAGGTATAGGGTGATAGGAATAGATTTATTTTTTCGTGGGTTTTGGAGGTATTTTATGAATGCGACGAGTTTGGATAATAAAAGTAAAAATAGGGTGTACTGTGATAGGAACAGATTTATTTTTTCGTGGGTTTTTGGAGATGTTTTATTAATGAGACGAGTTTGGATAATAAAAATGATAGAAACAGATATGTTTTTCTGCATTTTGGAAGATATTTTATTATTGGGACGAGTTTGGTTAATAAAATTGAAAATAGGGTGTACTGTGATAGGAACAAATTTGTTTTTCTGTGTCTTGGAGATATTTTATTATTGGGACGAGTTTGGATAATAGAATTTAAAATAGGGTGTACTGTGATAGGAATGAATTAATTTTTTCGAGGGTTTTGGAAATATTTTATTAATGAGACGAGTTTGGATAATAAAAGTAAAAATAGGGTGTACTGTGATAGGAACAGATTTATTTTTTCGTGGGTTTTTGGAGATGTTTTATTAATGAAACGAGTTTGGATAATAAAAATGATAGAAACAGATATGTTTTTCTGCATTTTGGAAGATATTTTATTATTGGGACGAGTTTGGTTAATAAAATTGAAAATAGGGTGTACTGTGATAGGAACAAATTTGTTTTTCTGTGTCTTGGAGATATTTTATTATTGGGACGAGTTTGGATAATAGAATTTAAAATAGGGTGTACTGTGATAGGAATGAATTAATTTTTTCGAGGGTTTTGGAAATATTTTATTAATGAGACGAGTTTGGATAATAAAAGTAAAAATAGGGTGTACTGTGATAGGAACAGATTTATTTTTTCGTGGGTTTTGAAGATATTTTATTAATGAGTTTGGATAATACAGAAATAGATAATAATATAAATAGAAAAAAGATAATTACTACTAAGTTATCAGTTCGTATAATAAATTTAGTTCGATCCAAATAATATAGATAGTGCCAGAGAAATTAAATAATTTAAATAACTAATACTAAATTATTGACAAAAGATAAATGTCTTTAAGTTACTTCTCTTAATCCTCATACGCTCCTCAGAAATAGTTACACAAACGAAATTAATTTTTTATTTCACTATATTAGTATCTTACAGAAAATGTGAATAAGTTGTTCTCTAAAGAAATACATCAAATTACAATACACTCGGAGAGAAATCAAATATTTTACAATATTTAGAATATTTAGAATGGTTTACCAATCTAAACTTTGTTCCTTTTATCTCCAAATATATAATTTAACAAGTACGTAAGTCATCAAAATACGTAAGAAGATAATTCGTTGTTCCTGCCCTACTACCAAAAAATCCCGCTCGCGTTATTTTTCTATTTGCTTCGCGTGCGATTAAACCGTCGGCATAAATAAGGAGCAAAAATTCTAACAAAGCCTTAAACAAGGACAGTAAGTCGCCTGATCGGTCCCCTTTTGACTCCGCCGAATTGTATCTACTTCGCCTTATTATTACCATCCAATGATGTGTAATTCCAACGAATCAGATCGACCAGCGTTCCTTCCAAGAAATCAGCTTTCATTAAAGACTTTTCGTGGAGTCAATTTGAACAAGTGACAAAGCGCGATCGTAGATGCATTAGATGGCGCCGGGCTAATGGATCCATGAACCATTTTGAGGAATTAAAAATAATGATAAAACAATTTTTATTCCATTTTAATAATAGTAATAAAAATTTCTTCTTCCGTCACAACCTGTGTAGATTTACACGTCGAACGAATGACACGAGAAATATTAAAATATAAATTAATTACTGTAACAAAAAAAATGAAACATAATTCTGTACATTTTTAAAAGCAACTCTGAATACGAAAAAAATATTACTTTTATTAACACTAGATTTACCGAATCCGTCAATTTGACGCAATTCAAATTTCCTGCTCGAGTTTAACAATCGTGCGTGCGGGAAATGTAAACTCAAAATGAAATCTATATACAAAAATATAATAAATAAATCTGTGCTTATGAAAATCTATTAATTTGAAGTAAACTGAGCAATGATGTTACAAAATAATTTTTTAATGTAGCCATCAAAATGATCCAATCGATGCCCGTAAACCTAGCGTTAATTTTATTTTTTTTTAATCTACAAAAATTCCAATTTCTCCATTCTCGCAATTTCCGATGTCTGCATTTATGAGAAATGATCAGGAGTCTCTCTCTCTCTCTCAAACACACACATTCTCTCCCTACATAAATTACTCCAGATATTTATCAGTTCATTTAACAGAAATTTATCTTTGCAACTCGAATCTCTCACCACTTCTACGATGTATCTCTCACCGTTTACAATACCAACACATTCCAGATTTCCTTTACACACGAACCTCTATAGTTGCACGCAAATTAACCATTGCGTTTCATTCATCGCAACTATTTAAGCCCAATACTCGCATAATGCCTCGAGGTTGCTTTCAGCGCTGAAAGCAGCCTTGCACGATCAGTGTGTAAATGAATACATTGTTGGAATGATAAACCACTTTCTTGCTATCGACCGTAATACGACATCTTGTCCGTTGCACAAGGTTGGATTATTGTCACTGGTTAAGTTAACGCAATTAACAAGCTTATTTCATTAAGAACCGGCCGGGGAAAGTAACGTCTCTGCGGCGAATGACACACTTTTAAACACAGTCGCTTGCACGCGAATAAAATTGATGGTTCACTGGGACGGTTTATGGGATCAATTTCTTTCTTCGATACGTAAAATTGCTTTAATAAGACGAGATGAAAGGCGGAAATAACGAAACGTCGGATTATACGATTATGTAAAACAGTGATGTCTTATAAGAATTTGTAGCGGTGGGGCTGTACCGGTAAAAGTAAAAAAGGATCGGTGTTGTTTGAGGGAATTAAATGTATGATAAAACTAAAAGGAAATTCAGAAAGCGAACGGCACCACTGATTTTGAACAAAGAACAACGAATTTTAGATGAATGTATATACATTTAATGATGATAATAATAAAACAGGAACTTTTAATTTAGTCCGGAACAAGCTTGTAATTCTTATAGGCGAGTCGCTATCGATGTAAAATCTTATTTGAGATGTAAAGAAACGCGATGGGATGTTAAAATGTAATATCGTGGCACAACTTAAAAAATGTAAATTTTAGAACAGATTTAATATTTTTCATGTTTGAAGAGCCTTATTACTTAATTATTGTGATCTTTGGTAAAATTGGTAAAATTGGAAATATAATGTAGACCTTGTATTTGAAAGTTTTTCAGTTGTGCCACCTTCTACAAGACGGACCGATAAAAATTGTTATTGAATATCTTCCGAGCAATGGAAGTAAGAGAAAAATTTATCAGCGAAAAACAAAGAAGAAAAAAATAGAATAAAAATTGTTATAGCCATATTAACAGTCTCTTTGCTAAGTTTAACATACGAAAAGAAAGAAGTGATTAAATTTTATCAAGATATGAATATTAGCGTGCAAAGTTAAAAGTTTACAAAATTTACAAAGAGTTTAAAAATATGATATTTTTCACGATAAGTTATACGATAAACGCAATAGAAAAGCGAAGAAGCTCGAATTCCATTTCAAGGCTCTGAAACCGAAATTAGAAATTAAATATTAATTCCCGAAAGTTTGTTCCGTTATCTTCATGCAGTGGCTTGGTTTGGCAGTGTTTATACAAACATGTGAGCCTAATTCGTTAAATGAGAGACGAACGAAGATAACAGAGCAAAATGGAGCCTATATAAAATAATAATATATTACAATAAAACATTATGCGTTCATCGCTTATTAACCCTTTGCACTCGGCTGGCGCCGCTATGGCGACACGCGTAATTTTCTTCAGAGATTATATTTTTAATTAGATTCTATATTTTCATCAATTCAAACACTTCTTTTATCTTAAAATAAAAGTAAATTAACCAAATAAATAAGAAATCGTAAACATTCATAATTTTCTTATTTTCTTTCCAAAAGAACACTTTAAGTTTTCACGACAGTCCTTTGAAACTTAAAAAAAGTCTTCGAGTACAAAGGGTTAATAAAACGAAAGAAACTTTTGGGACAGCCTAATAATAATAATACCAACTAATCGTTATTCCAACAATTGTCTCTTATTAAAGTCTACAGGATAACCCACTGTTAATCGGCGCAGAAAATACAATAGCCGAAAGATCGAAGCAATTTCGCCAGCATCAAGTACCATTTTTATTGGAAACATTCGTCGTAAAGTTTGAGAACAGTATTCGAGACAACACTTGACCATACGGTTGTTAAATATTATGCGGATCTTTTAGTCGCGGGTTGCGTGTACGTGTCGAAGTCAGCTGTAGATCGGAGTATCGCGATGCATTTCTCAATGATCTTTACGATCGCCGGTACAGTGATATTTCTTGCGAAGATAGATCGGATAACGAGAATATTGATTTCCAACGAGCGGATTCCTGTGAAACCGATACAGAGTGGAGAGTTTGCCACTTTGGAGCTGTTCCATTATTCACTCGTGTCGATTGCACAGTAGAAAGGTGTACGAGAGTTTTTATGGTGAAGAACAGAATTGAGCCTCGGAAGGATTAATCTCTGGAGCTAGATTTATCTGTGTATCTAGTAATTGCACGGTGTAGATATCGCTTTTCTCTTCGAGATTTATTCGATGTGTTACAAGTGATTAACAATTGTTATATTTTTTTCCACCATCATTTATTATCCAACTCTTCGAATTTCGAAATTCTGATTGCTATGTATCTACAGTGGCTGGCGCTCATAATCGCACACCCTGCAAAATAGAATAACTTTTTTAACGCTAGATTTACGGGGATTAATTGGACCATTTTAGGGGTATATTGAACTGTCCTTTTTTTGTAATAACATTAGTTCGTTTTATTTGAAATTAACAGGTTTTTATTCGCACAGATTTAGTTAGTACGTTTCTTGCATTTAAATTCTATTTTCAGTGTACATTTTCTACACGGATAATTATTGCACTTCAACATGAAATCAGAGATCCGTCAAATTGACGGGTTCCGTAAATCTAGTGTTAAGAGTTGACACACAGATTTTGATAAAATCTCGGAAAAATATTACACACTTATTTCTTTCATACCGGTCATCGTTCGCTTCGAAAAAATGATATCAACCCTCAAAGCAAGGTAAAAAATTTATAGACGAACTAATTATTTCAAAAACTTTTTACACAGTTGGATTCGGAATACAAAAATAATCAAACCATGCGTTTGAACTTTTCTTCTGTCTCCGATAGTTTTCGAGATATACTCTCAAATATATTTTCCATCCCCTAATTTAAGGGCTAATACCACTATTTTAACTCTCTATAGCCCGAATTTTGTCCGCTTATTGGAGAACAAATTACGATCGATTACAGTTTTTCACTTTGATTCGAAAATGTTTTAATAATTCCCGTAGATGGATCGTGGTGTCGCTACAGTAATACAATAAAATTAAATAGCGCAGTGATAACTAAAATTAATTTTTTAAAACATAGATACATCAGTTTCTAACTTTTAAGTCACACGGTCCCATAGAGGGTTAACACTAGAACTACCGAACTGGTCAAAATGACTTGTTTGTAATTTTTCATATAAATTCCATGAATCAAGAAAGGTGTACTATCAGAAGCTTTCAGTGATTTTCTTAAACAATATGAAGAAAAGCTTAATATCCTTGCGATATATATATTTTTCCAAATACCTATCATCGTGATTTCTTTGGTACAAATAAATCTACTTCAATCGTCGGTAGTTCTAGTGTTAAAGTAAACGATGATATCAAAGAAATATGCGTGTAATATTTTTTCGAGATCTGTACCGTATCAAAATTTCTTCAACAACTAAAAATATTCACAAACCTAGTACTAAAATCGTAATAATAAACTAAGATAAAAAAAAAAACGAGACTCTTCGGTCGTCCCGACGTATCATAAACCCATTCTTCCTCCAATGATACAACCAAAAAAGAAAAAAAAAAATAAGAAACGAAAGGAAATAAAGAAAGATAAAAAATAATTCAGCAGCGTTCAAAGAACAGACAAGACCAAAAAGAGAAGCGGAATTCGGAGGCTTGCGGGGGCGTACTGGGGGCCGGGTAACGACTTAATAAACCGTTCGGCTGGGCAATGGGTTGGGTGTGGGCGCGCGGTCGGTCCCCGGACGCCAGGAGGGGGACAGGGGCACGTGTACTGCGCGCGGTTAGGGCCGCAGCCGCAGCCGCATAGCCGCGGTCGCGGTGGCGGCTATGGAAGAGGAAGGAGGGACGATACGCCGATAGTCAGGTGCGTCGCGTGCCCCCTTCTCCTGGCACGTAGTTAGCTCGTGTTTTGTTTTGAGAAGGCTTAACAGCGTCCGTTCCCACGCTTCCGCACGCCGCCGCCACGGCCGACGATTTCGAATTCGTTGCGCGCCACGGATTTCGCGCTCGAACGTGCCGCTTCCCCGCGTGATGTATTCCCTTAACCGCAGACTAGCTGATCGCGCCGTCAATGACCATAAGGTTACGGTTTCAGCGGACGCGTGTTCGGCGAACCATCCGATTGTTCTTTGGAAATACTTGGTTACGATAAATGTGAATTTTCATGAATTATTATTATTTTTTTTTTTAATTTATTATTTATCGTCGCATCAACCACTATCGGCGAACCATCCGATTGTTCTTTGGAAATACTTGGTTACGATAAATGTGAATTTTCATGAATTATTATTTTTTTTTTTTTTAATTTATTATTTATCGTCGCATCAACCACTTGTGGGTTATTAGCGATTCATGAATTATTTATAAGATGAGGTTGATGATTTTTGATGTTTTTTAAATAGTTTTGAGAGTCTGTAACGTTTTTGGAGTTAGCATGAAGCCGGGTGATAGTCGGTGATGATTGGATTGATTGGATCGCAGATTTTTGTGACAAAAATTGTACGAGTGTAATTTAGAAAATAGAAGGTTGATTGGAAATTGTTTAATTAGCGTTATTTGGTATTTTTGTGGCTTTTACAATTATGGAATTATTCAATTGAAACTGTAAAGGATTGGACGATATGGTAGCTAGTTGGAACGCGACAACTTTTGCAAGAGCGTGTACACGAGATTCGCGCGTGCACGCGGCGCTCGTGCGACACGGCACGCTCTCCCTTATAACAGAGCAACGTGGGCCATTGTTTCAGCATTACAATAATCCTTCTCCTGACTTCTTACCTCCTTATGTTCCCTTCTCGGTTTTCTCTTTTGTTTCTCCATTTCCTGCTAGCGCAGCTTATTTCCCGCCTCTACCACACCTTAGAGTTAGTCTGCACCCCTGTTTCTTTTATTTCTTTCTAGCTTTTTGTTCGTAGTTCTTAATACGAGATCCGATATTCAATTTTATACTATTGCTATTTCACAATTTAGTAGAGCCGTTTTTATTTATTTTTTATTTAATTTCACTGCCGTATTAACACGTTGCGTACGAAACTCTACTCGCCCAAAGCGCTTCCAGGGCCCGCACATTTTTGAACGATCTAAAAAAACTTTGTACAATGCATATATGCACTTTTTTTTATTCTTCATTTCGTTGCTTTTTTAGAATCATGGTCTATTTTGTAAAATAATTAAACANTTCCGTTAGAATTAATTGACATTTCCGGAGAAATGAAAGTATCAAAGTCGGCGACAGATTGCAAGGAGCGATACACACAGTGGGTAGGCGGCTATAGCCGATCGCGCGTAATTGGAACGGAGCAGACCTTCGAAGAGTTAACCAGTTTCACGGCTATAACAGCGACGGGTTTAATAAATCCGTACTAACAATTTAATGTCTCTATTGTGACCGCGACGGCCGACGGTACCGGCAACTGAACTTGATTAGGTTAATACGAAAGGGGACCAGATTTCTTCGCTTCCGCCCTTTAAATTCAATTACCAGCCTGCGCTCCGCCAGTTAAAACATCGTATATCAGTTTTGTCCGGAGGAAGTACGATCCGTGACAAACCGACGAAATCAATTATACCGAGAAATCATGGTCTCGAGTTTTTTTTTTTTACGTCTTCAGTCCAATTAAAATTTTCCCATGAACATATTCATTTACGTAAACATCCGCAGACACTCGTGCCACCCCTTCCAGAACACTACCCCCGCGTAACACTATACATAACCGGGCCCAAGAGCGTTGGAAAGAAGCCGGACGTTGCCTCGAATCGCAATAGACTTCTCGCATATTTTCACGCCGCGTACTCGCTCATAAACCGTCTCTCGTTTTCATCGGGCGGGCCGGTGAATATTGTCACGCACAATATTCCCATGTATGAGGCGCAACCTCGCTCGTGGTGAGCGGCGCGTGCATACGGCACGCGTGCTCCCTGGAAATCGACGGTAAACCGGATGTTCCATCAACTCCTATTAAACCTGTGTAGTTTCATGCTCGTTCTTGTAATTGTAAGCTGGAAATCTTTGCGAATACACGAATACGTTTATTTGTAATTTCTCTGTTTCTGTGATTTGATGGTTAATTTGGGAAAAATTTTGGGTAGAACAGAATTTTAGAATTATATTAGGTAGGATAATTAATTTTATTTTTGAAGTGTCTTGAAATTAATAATTGTGACAGGAAGAAATGAGTAACGTTTAGAAAAGTAACTATCATGTTAGGTATTAATGTTACTTTAAAATATTGTTGCATGTGATTTTGTTTCTACACGATTTTTATTTAACACGGTGCAAACGAGGCGAATCGGAATGAAATGAGAATTCAGTCGAAAGAGAGGTTTTTAAGTTTAAAAAAATTTTTTGTTATTAATGTTCAAACTAAATAGGTATTAATTACGAATACTATTATTTTTATGACTATTATCTTTTCACCATCGAAAGAAAATAATCCCATTCGCCTCGGTCTACTCTACATGTAGGTACACAATTTTCATAAAATAAGGACTGCAAGTAAACACAAAAAAGTATTAAGAATCTAACACGAATTTTCATATGATTTACTGTATTATTTTTACTAATTTTTTAAGTCTAGAATCAATCTTCTATTTTTCTTATAGATACTTTTTTTTTAAAAGTCGTTAAAGAACCTATCTATCGTGTAAAAACAGAATTGGGTGTATTTTCTCGTATACATTCTGCTTTATTCAAAACCTGTTATACATTGTTACAAAATAAGCTCTGAAATACTTTTCAAAAGCAAATTTTGATTTAGCTTTTTTATTTACTTATTTATTATTACTTATTATTACTTACTTACTTTATTCACTTATCTATTATTACTTATTTATTTTTACTTATTATTACTTACTTTATTTATTTATTTATTTATTTATCATTACTTACGTATTGTATTTATTTATTTATAGCAAAACTATAATCGTATACAATATACAATATTCGCCTAACGCCTAAAATAATCGGATGCTTGTATGATCAACTCTACGCACCACGACAATTTTATGCAATCCTCCAAAGCTCAATACTATAAGGACATTAAACGCATCCCTACAACCACACCCCTTGCATGCGTGCACACAAGAGCCGTGAAAGTTAGAAGATTCCTACAGTTTCTCGGTTCCCACGAGCGGGGTGCGTCAGGTGGCTAGCGTGGGGTGCGTGCATCCTCCTTCCTTCTTTACCCCTTGAAATAGACGTAAACCTCATCGTGAACCCCCTGGCGCCGTCCCTCCACTATTTTCAACACGCAGCTTCCACGTGTATACAACGCGTACACGCATAAACTAGAAATCCTGCGAGACTCTTCTACGCGGTGATTCGTGAACA
>SMSQ01025958.1:46944-77452 GCA_019453375.1 Ctenoplectra terminalis
TCTGCAAGAACTCTATAAGAACTCTACAAGAACTCTAAAAAAATCCTACAAGAACTCTACAAGAATCCTACAAAAACTCTACAAGAACCCCACAGAAAGCTGATAAAAAATCAACAAAAAGATCCACACAAAATCTCCCGAAGACACACCACACTATCCCACGTCATCCGAAATACAAACTCGTCCATCCACACCAAAAAACCATGCTTCCTCACCGAACCCTGCTCAGACCCACGCTTGGTCACCCTTACCGCTCGGTACCGCGCAAAGCGCATACCTTTCCTATATTACCACAAAACCCTGCACCATGCTGCCTGACTCACTGTCAGCGTTGCGTTACCCCGCGTCCAACTCGCACCTAGGCAAAAGCTCGGTCAACACCGTTCCGTATCACGGCCTCGTCGTCCCTCCTCGTTGCAGCCGTATCAGCGTCCATCTGCCCGGGTAGAGTCTGTTGACGCGTGTATAGCGGGAGGCAGGGATCAGAGTTGGCCTCGTGGGAACGAAGCGGCCGTCCGCGGTGAAGCGTTTCAGGAAGCTCTCCGTGTTCCGCTCCCGCGGTCACCAGGGCGTCCTTAACAGCTCCGTGCCTCCGTCCCGACGCCCCGGCTCGGCTCCTCTTCTCGCTCGAGTCGCCTCGACGACGCCCACGCTCCAATCGGCTTCCTCATCGACCGGCACGGAGAAAATGGGAGCTGTCCTGCTCGACGAGCTCTCCTACGTGTTGCTAATGCCGTTCCGCTCGGACGGTTTCATACACGGCGCACGTTAATTAGCTCCGTTCTGCCCCCGCCGATTGTATCGTCGCCGCTCCAAAACGGAGAGATTCTGCGGGAAGCGTTTGTGGTTGGTACTTGGACGAATCGAGTTGGGCTCTTTTTATGGACGGCGCGTTTTATGCATGATTTTGTTAACCCTTTGCCCTATAACCACGAGTCACGCTCGTGGCGCTGATTCTGAATAAAACACAATGAAAACACACAATATTTATGATAAAGTTCAATTTTGAACTGTAATTTAAATTTACAATGTTGAAAATTAGCGAATACAAAATACGTGTGATATTTCGATACCGTGCGTTTGACAGAGTGTCGAAGACGTGAATAACTATTGCTAATGTGTATGAAGATTGAAAAAATCGTAAGCCAAGGGATTAACCTTCTGGCAACTCAGCAAAGGTTTGGTCTGTTTGAAGTTAGTAGGTCTTTGAAGTTACTTCTGTTTGAAAGTAGTTTTATTCATTGGATGGAAATTTTGTTGAATATTCCGTTTACTTGCTTTCTGCTGCGTTTTTATCCGATAATCATTGCGTTTGGATAAATTTGTATGGGTTTGCTCAATCTTGTTGCGGTCTTGGATGTTTGTTCGGTTCAATTGTGCTCTCTTTTGTTTAACCTTTCGTTAAAGCAGTCCGCTCTGACGAAGTCCAGAATACGTTAGGTGCGTTCAAAATATACTTTTAGTAGAATTAATCCATTATGGATCAATAGAATCAAGAGATCTACAGATACAGTAGAGTCTTTCTGCCGATTATAATCGGCGCTCGTAACGGAAGGGTTAATTGACGTTGTAGTTTGGTTGAAATTAAGTTGAAATTAACTCACATCCTAGAAGTTAGCAAGTAACTATCAGAACACGTTGTTCAACTCTTCTTCTCTGACAACTCCTTAAAGGTAAAAATTCTCCAAGGCATTCTCAAATAAATACACAATTTGAAAATTGTCTCAAAATTAATTCACAATAATTTTACTCTCAAGTAAACTCGCATCTTAGACATTTACATTTACATGTACCTATCCGAAAGCGTTGTTCAACATTTCTTCTCTCGCAATTCTCTAAAAGTAAGTTCGTATTTTTTTAAATCAGATGCATCAGAACCATTTTATTATTTTTGTTCTGAATGATCGTTAGAGATTAATCTACTATTATTTTAAACACGGGAGAATATTCGCGCTCCTTATAACTGTTAATTGTATTTATTATTGCTGAAAATGAGACTTGTCAGTTAGTTAATCAATCATTTCTATATAATTTATATTTCTGTTTTTAAAAAGCTTCACAAAAAATTTGTTTAAATTCACTGAAATCTATTTTCTACGCTAAAATTCATTAATCAATACTTGTTCAAAGCGTCGTAGTATTGGTAATCAAATACTGATCTCGCGCCAAAAATACTTTTCGCATAATTTAACTTCGGGCTGATTTATCGCAGATTTGAAGCCGGAAAAAAAAATTCTTTCAAAATAAAGTCACTCATCAAAAATTAGTAGATAGCATCGAACGCTTTTGAGAACAAATACACGTTCGTATACTTTCCACTCGCGTGTCAATATAACATATTCGCATGTAACGTGTCTCGATCGTGTAACGCGTATAAAAACGCAAGAACAAGTGGAACGATGAGTGTAAAGACACGCGAGTGGAGTGATCTTCTTATAATTACCAGTACGCCGATGAACCGCACAAGATCGTATAATTAGCCGTAATTACATGCCTTGTAACATGCTCGTTACAACGCGCGTCGAAAAATTTGCAATTAAAAATGTGGCTCCGTAATCCTGGAATTTTAATAATGCACGAACTTTGGACGAAAAGAACGATTATATTTTTAATTACTATTTTTCAAATAGAACACAACATTTAGGTAACGTTTATCCTATTTCGAATTTGGTAAATAAAAATTACAATTTTTTTTTTTTTTTTTCTTTCTTTTTTTTCCGTGAAAAAGAAGCTTTTAATATTCAGAAATGAATATTATACAGGTTTTCGTTAGGTTATAATTTTTTATATGATAATGAAATGTTTTTATAATTTCAGGTTAAAACTCAGAACTGTTTCTTAAATCGCAATATTTGAAGTTTGTTCCTTAAATAGGGAAAGTTTTCCACTTTAGAAATCTTTCCCCTGTCGTAAAAATAATTGAGTGTTTCTCGAAAATTCTGGGGTTTCTTAAAAATATTGATTTATTGATATACAAGCATGATATAAAAATACTTGTAATATAATTTATGCAATCTTCACTCCAGGTAATTACTTTCGTTGTAAATTATGTGTATTGGAAACTGCATCTCGTTTATACGCTTCTTAAGATATTATTTTCATTTCTTTTTATTGTTACTTTTAACGTGTTATTATTTTATTATTATTTTATCCAGAGAAATTTGAAATAGTCGCTCCTTAGAAGTTTGCCTTCGCAACTATTTAGAAGCGTTGTTTAACTCTTCTTCTCTCGCAACTCTCTGAGAATAAAAATTCTCCAAGCCATTCTCAAATAAATACAAACTTTGAAAATTTTCTCAAAATTAATTCACAATAATTTTACTCTGAAATAAATTCGCATTTTAGAACTTTGCAACTATCAGAAAACGTTGTTCGAATCTTCTTCCCTCGCAACTCTCTGGGAATAAAAATTCTCCAAGCCATTCTCAAATAAATACACAATTTAAAAATTGTCTCAAAATTAATTCACAATAATTTTACTCTCAAATATATTCGCATCTCAGAACTTTGCAAGTAACTATCAGAAAACATCGTTCAAACTCTTCTTCTCTCGCAACTCCCTAAAAGTAAAAATTCTCCAAGCCATTCTCAAATCGATGCGCGGCTCAACAATTTTCTCCATAACATCTATCGCAAGAAACCCTGAAATGGACACCTAGCTCTTCAAATAAATATTCAGTGACTCCCAGACGAGAGCGTAAAATCGCGCTTAACGTTCCCTTACACGATTCGAGAGCCCCTCAAGGAGCGAACTCGCCCGTTCCAAGTAACTCTACCCTGCAAAAAAAAAAAAAAAAAAAAGAAACATCGATCGCAATAATAATAGACATCTCTACCCCGCATCGTTGGATGTTCGCTATCGCGTGCGGAACGAAGAAGCCACAGGGTAACGAAGAATTGACTCGCGCGAAGTAACTTACGAGCCTCGAATGTGTACCGGATGCATGGCGTATCGCAGAAGTTGATGTATGATCCTTTAGCGAGGCGCACCTGCCCATCCGTGCTCTCGGTACTTTGACGGAAATCGTGGAGGCTCTCGCGATGCCCGAGGATCATTCGAGGAACATTATGAAAGAAGACGGAAGAGCAGTCCTGACGCCGAAATTTATTTTCGTGAGCCTCGCCGGTGTACGCTCGCCGCTCGTAATCGTGGACGTCGTCGTCGTGCAATAGATCTTTGTTAAGAAGCGTAACGATCGCCGGAGAAAGTCGCGAAATTAACCGTGACCGGTAATCACTGAAATTGCTCTGCCTTTTTTTCCCTCTCCCCCTTTTTTTTTCGCCCGCCATTCCCCCCCTCGGAGCCCGTACCTGTTTGATCTTCAT
This sequence comes from Ctenoplectra terminalis, assembly GCA_019453375.1. Classification (NCBI taxonomy): domain Eukaryota; kingdom Metazoa; phylum Arthropoda; class Insecta; order Hymenoptera; family Apidae; genus Ctenoplectra; species Ctenoplectra terminalis. The sequence goes on from SMSQ01025958.1 coordinate 51,271, forward strand.
CTTTCTTTTAATAAATTAACGGTTTCGCATTGGGCTGATGGTTCGTTTCCGCAGTTAATCAGGATCATTGAAATTTGTCCGACCAACAGATTTGCTTGGTTGGTTGAAATTTTATTGTTGCATGATATATTGTTGATAGGGTAGTTTGTTATTCGAGAAACTGTTATTGAGGCTGGTTATTGATTGTTTCACGTGTCGCGGTGGTTTCGTTTCTCTGGAGAACGCTGTCGGCTGATTTATGAGAATATTTTAGATAGGTGAAATGTATTTGCAACTTTGGCAGCAACATTAATCACGGTAATAGGTATGGTTCTCTTCTTTTTGGGAAGCAGGAATGATAATTGGAATGTTTACAGAGTTGAGATAAAAGTGATGCTGAATTTTTTGAAGTTAAGGGGGGAGGGTTAAGTAATGTGAAAAATTTTGAAATTTTTCTTTCTTTTTTGCTTAGAAAACTTGTTTACGATCTGGAGAATATGCTCCGACGATTTCAATTAGAAAAAAATAAGTCGATACAATTTTTCACAATAAGTCGATACAGTTTTCTTCAATTTTCCACATAAATCACAAACATTCTTGCTTAAAGCCTCCATCGCGAAACAACATCCACACGTTCCACACTTAACCCAATCCTCGTTCGCTAAGATTTCAAAATAATTCTTCTTAGTTTCCCTTTCTAATATGCAGAAAATTTCGGATGCAACTTATAATACATACATACAATTTTGTTTATTCTCGCACTGACAATTGTCAGAATAATAAGAAACCGATTTATCAATTTTATTCTGACATTAATACTGACCGTTTCTCCCGATGGTCCAACCATCCCTAACTTACCCCACACTAAAATATTCAGTTTAAAAATCGAACACCTTTGCAACGCGCATAAATAGCTGATAAACTCGATTCGGTAGATCGGTTCAGTAGAATAGGTTCAGAGAGGCGTGATTTTTGGAAAACACAAGTGGCCACCTGTAACCGACTTTCCGTTTCGGAATTCCCACGATCACGGGGAACACGTGGCCCCATTCAGGACGATTCGTACGATAGACGTTGATGCATATTTATGATACAACAATGAAATTCGATTTGGCCAGGAGCACATGGCTTGTATCCTGGTCGTTTCGTTCCCTTTTCTTCCTGGTTCTCGTGCGTACACGCGTTTCATTCATGAATCCTCGAGCATAAAGCGCCCCACCCCTTGCATCCCTGCCAATTCATCCACCCTTGATTCATGATAATTTTATTCCGGTGAATGGACGGGGGTCGGTAAACAGGAAGAAGTCAAACGCGGAAGGGAAAAAAACATTAAATGTCTCCTCGCATGTCGACGGTAACGACGCGTTGTTAGCCAGAACAGTTAAATCTTCTTTTGATGTACCTACGAAACTGACAACCGCAATTATTGCGGGAAAAATAATGGTATATAATTTTATTCTCTCGTTAATTCGTCCTTTTTTTTAAATAAGCAACATAAATCGGACGAGTTTTTTTCGATACTTCGATTAATCGCTGTTTTAGAGTTTAAAATATTTATTGCACTTTAGATTCGCAGTTCGGAAGCCTGTAAATTCAATTTGAGCAAATATTTTGTTCCAAGGAATGTGAAATTTTTACAGATGATAAAATTAGTTGAGAAAAATGGACTGTTATTTAATATAATAATTCTTTTCAAATTTCGCGATGTAATTAAGTTATCGGTGGAAGGAAAAATCGGGAGAATTTAATTTCTTGGTATTTAACGCTAGAAGTATTTTATACACGCCAAGATTTGTTGTTTTAGAAAGCTTGTAGTTAAAAATCTCTGGAAGGCTCTGAAACGTTATGCTAACTAAAAGTTGATGCATTTAGAAAAATGTATTTTAATCGATGAGATAAGATAGTGATGGATTTAATAGTACAGTGATTATTAAATTAAACAAAAGGTTAATCACTGTAAAATGCATTTTTCTAAATGCTTCTATTTAAAAAATTTTATTTAATTTAATAATCACTGTACTATTAAATCCATCGCTATCTTATCTCATCGATACTAGAGAATCCTTCTATAGCAATTACTTAAAAATTCTCAAATCGAAGTGAAAACCTATAACCAATCCTAATTTTTTTCTAACGAGCAAATACTAAATAAACTAAACCAAATAAGGACAATAAAATTAGTTAAAAAAGAGCAAACGGTTGCTAAGAAAAATTTACTATTATTAAACACATCCACGACGGGACTTTATTTTTGCGAAACTTACCAAGAAATAAATTACTTCCTCGCAGACTCTCGAAAATAAATTATATTCTAAACAAAGTTCTTAGTTTAAAGTCTGAACTAAACACATGACTTTTTAAAAGCAACCCTTCACACATCGTCGTTCGCCATTTCCACCTTTCCAAGATCCGAAATATGAAACACGAGAAATTTCGTCATTCGTCCTCAATGCGTTAATATAATAATTGGAAAAAAAAATATTTCCTTTCATCGACGCATGCGGGTAATTACGTCTAACAATAATAACAATCACTGGAAAGGTATTCGGAAGCGTGTACGTGTACCTTCTGGCTCGTCGAAGCAGTCAATGACAAACCTCGAACAAGAACACGTCGAGCGAAAATTCTTTCATTCATCGGAGCTGAAAAGGAATACGGCATTCAATTGCACGCCTCGGTCCGTGACCAGGTCGTCCTTTTCGCGACTTGCCGGACCGGAAATTGAAATTTCGCGTGAGAATATGCACTTCTTTCCTGCTCGGTGCTCGTTGCGCCGCAATTCGGGATGGTCGTTCACGGAAGTGTTTCGAATTCACGATCACTTAAATCTTTGAAGCCGTGGCCATTTACTTGGTAATGCATGGTTAACCGCTGCAACGACACACCGACACGATAAACCCTCACAAAGACGAATCACAGGGATGAACGTGTTATTTTCGAGCGACCGATAATGGCGTGCAAAGTGAACTCGAAACATGCCATTTTTTTCGACACCCAAGAAAACCGCGGAGTGCATTTGGTTTCTTTGTCAGTGCTTCGGTGCGGTTTCAACGGAGCTGTACGAGCGTTCGTTGTTTGGCGCAACGGGTTATATTATTCGATAAGGAAGCAAAGTATTGAAAATAAATTGAGTTTTCTTTGCGAAGAGTATGATTTCGTATTGTGAATTTTAATAAACGTAACGCAAGAATCGATACGTCTTCCTGTTTGTTGAATAGAATTCATAAAGGAAATTCTTTCTTCGTTTTTACTGTACTCTGATTGGTATCTTTGGTTTTAATTTTGCGAAAGGATACTTCAGAGATTTCTTTTTTGTGAGAATTTTATTAATTTATGTCGGTATAGTATTTTTTTTTTTTTTTTTTTTAATTATTGAAATGTTATAGAAAGACGATGTAGACTATAAAAATACTTTTTTTCGTACCGTCTTGTAAGGAATCGATGAATTATTACAGTATAACTAAATTGAAATTGAAATTAATTTTTTGTCAATTAAAATTACTTTTCTTTCGCGTTTATCTGACATCCTTTTTTTATAAAAATAATAATGTACTGATCGAATTTATTTAAAAAGTTGAAATTCATCTTTCAGTTCTTCTAAATTTTCAATCACTTTATATTAATGCTTTTTTATTTAATATTCGCTTATTTATTTAACAAATTTTTAACGTTACACATATAATATATATAATCAAAATTGAGTTTCGTAAGATTGTCCAATTTCTGAGTTCCCCGTTTCTCATTTACTGAAAAAGCCTTGCCCAAACTGAGTCATTATATCGTGGACAATTTTGTTTCATCATTTAATGACTTCCTTTGTCGTTTTGAAAACGAGAAGCAGATAAAGACCGGAAGAGTGAAATAAAAACTGAGAAAAAAGAACAGATGAAACAAAATAATAACAGGTGTAATCACGTAAGTCAATAGACAAAAAAAAAAATAATTACAAAGGAAGCAAATGTAATCTATGAGTAACGATACTGTGTTGGATACGTAACGTATACTCGATATTACATTTCTTATTACAGTGAAATAAAAATAAATTTAATTCGTATAATGCTCGACACGTTTTATTTAAATCAATCGAACATTCCTTAGAAAATGATTAAATATAAATGTTAAATATAAAAATCAAAAAAACATTCCGTACAAAATGATTAAATATAAATATTAAATATAAAAATAAAAAAAAAAATTCCTTATAAAATGATTAAATACGAAACAAGGCTTTGAACTATTTAACAATTAATTTCGATTTATAAATTACACAAAATTTCCACAGCAATTTAATATCATCAAAAACAAATAATACGAAAGAAAAATAGCAATAAGTACCAAACTGGTAAACTTCAAACAAATAATCGATAATAAACGATCGAAAGTTACGTAAAATGACTAAAAGTTAATTTACAGTAAACAATATCTTTCCTCAAAGTTTCCTTCAAGCCTCGCAGATATTTTATGCGTCGACCATCTTCGAAAACCGATAATCTCGCGAAATGTATTTCACTTAACACCGTTTAATATTTAAAAAATCTTAACAAGAAATATCTCCACCCTTCGTCTTTTATATTCTACTTGGACATCCTTTTATATCTTTCATGCAACAATGTCCCGGTTTGTAGTCGTAAAAATGTTGCGAGCAGACCCGGAGGAAAGCGAGTTCCCGTTACAATTGCCGACTGATCCATTGTAAATCGTCGAAGAGCGTTTAAAGGCGATCTACGTTGCACGAACTGCTTTTCACTGTGCAAAACTGAGCAGTATATCTGCCAGTGTTCGATCGAAGCACCTAACTACGAGCGACTCCGACCAATTAAGCCATAATATATCGGTGAGATATCATTTTTTTTTTGCTTCCTCTCATGAATCTACCGAAAGTGTTCGCAGGGTTTGTGTCGGGTTGAGCTTCGTTAAAAACGTTACGGTCGCTTTCCCCGCGTATCTTTATTTCGCCGTGTCTCGCGGGACACCTTTATGCGTGTATTTACACGGAAATTTATTGCACGTATTTTTACGTCCGTTGTTTGGTAACGATCAGACGCGATCTGGTGACCCAGAGTTTTGTACACGTGTCGTTTGAAACGTTTCTTGTTGGACCGTGGTTGAACACTAGAACTATCAAGGTGGTCAAAGTGACTCATTCGCAATCATTCACAGAAATTTGATAAATTAATTAACACTTTACCAACCGGCAGCCTATTAATCGGCTTTTTGCAACCAATGCTCAGCCGGCTCAATCGGCTTTTTACGGCCAACTTTTTATCTACCGCTTGCTGCTTAATACAAACATAATGAAAATTAAAAACTTTGTTCAATTTAATTACCCTACAATAAGAGAAACGAAATACCAAGCACTCTCACGAATTTCGATTTAAAAACAAAGTTGCAAGAATAAGAGCTTATATTTCCGCACGATAGTCAAAACCGAGCCGGTGTTAGCGATGTATCCGCGCTCGAATGAACCGGTCGGTAAAGTGTTAAGGTACCTTAGGGAAAATTTTCTGTGATTTTCTGTTAAAAATATAAGTAAACCTTTGACTCAGTTCCATTACATATTATTTTATACACCATCCAATTTTATTTCTTCGGTAGAAATCTTCGGTAGAAATAACTTTAATCGTCTGTAGCTCTAGTGTTAACCCTTTCGTTACGAAGAGCGTATACTATCGTCCACAAGTATTTCGACGACAATGGAATACAATTGGATCAAAAAATTTATATCAAAGTTTTAATACCGTTAACCAGAATGAATATAAATTTGTACAATCGACATAGAAACGTGATCTCTTTGTGAGTGAAAATTAAAAATACTGTGGTAAATATTACGTCGAAACGTCTTGTTTCAAATATATTTTAAATATTATAGATAAACTGAGAGTGGTCGGTAGTGTATTAGGTTGTCTCGAAAGTTTCTTTCGTTGTCTTTCACGCAACGGTTTCGTTTGGCAGTGTTTATATAAATATGCAGACTTACCAGTTAAACGAGAGATGGAGGAAGGTAATAAACCAAAATGGATCCTATGTAACATAATAATATATTATAATAAAATATTATGCGTCCAATACTTATTAGTAAAACGAAAGAAACTTTTAAGTTATTATTATTATTATTAGGTAATCATCTGATAGAAGAGTGCACAAAAGTTTTCTTTACCATAGAATTATTTATATTTTTATTCACATATCTGTTATCATTCGTTAAACAATATATTTAAATTTTGGTATGTATGTTTTTGTTATATCGACAAAACGTGTATGGATTAGTCTACCAAGTTAAACGTACGCAAAGCTGGTGTGCGAGCATTGAATTTGAACCACCGATAAATAAGCTATAGAAAATTTATAACCGAGTCGTGCGAAAACTATACAGGATAAGCGTAATTATGTAAGTAGCATAATACGGGTCGAGCATCTGTTTCAAAGTAAAGAAAGTATCATCGATTATAATGCTGACGATGTTGATACACCTACTTATTAAGAAATTTCACTCGATTCGAAAACCGTAATAAGATAGCCCGGTGGTGAAGAAAGAGAACATTTTGTTTCAATTATACGTGCTAAGAAGCTACAATTTTTCTGGACAAAACCTGCCAGGTAAAACGGAAAATCAGTTCGTTTCAACGAGAACCGTGCGGCCAACGAGTGACAGTTTATATTTCAGCGAATGTTTATGCATTTCGTTAAAAAGTTTTAGTCGCTCCTGTATTAACTATCGATCGTTTGCTTTCTTTGATAAGACAAATATTTCTTTTTTTTATTTCTAAGTGGTTATTTTACAATTTTCTATTATTGTTACACAACTGGCTCGGATTGTGAAGCTATATTTGAATATCCTGAAGTTCTCGAAACGTGTTAAACCTCTCGATACTAATTAGTTTAATTTCAATATCTGCTTATTCCTAAAATTAAGATTTACAAAAAAAAACATTTACGAATTTATTTCCCAATAATTTACAATACTTTCCAAACGAGGTATCATACGAAAATAAAATTTCAAGGAAGTAACATTGACACAAAAGTGTACTTATTTCTATCAAGAAAATCAAAACTACAGCTATTTATTATAATAGCTATTTCTTTAACTATCAAAACTACAGCTATTTATTATAACAGCTATTTCTTCAACCCCTTGGCTACTGTGGACGCATATACGCGCTCAGAAATTTTGCTTCTGCGACACGGAGAGCGCACATAAGCGCTCTGAATATTTCATCTATCATTATTCCGACAGATCTTACAAATAAATTCTTGCACACATTGTAAATCAATTATTACCCGTGTGATACGACCGGTGCGTCTCAAAATCTGCCGTAGTCAAAGGGTTAACAATCCCAAAGAAACCATGCGAGAGAAATAAATCTTGATCCACACTGTTACCAAAAAATAATAAAAAAAAAACCAAAATGACCTGCAATAAATTCTAACCCAGCCACATACATCCTCGACCACCTACAAACACAATTATCCCCTCACCCTCGAAAGCTCACCCATAAAGAACCCAAAATCCCGCAAAAAACCGATCAAACATTCGCAAACCGCGCGGAACATCGATCACCGGGCGATCTTTCACTACCGAAAGCCAATAAATCCGTCGATCGACCTTGCGTATCGAGCAGAACGCGGGCCAGGATGGAAAAGCAGAACGCGGAGCGCTAAATCGCAGCCTAGGAAGACGCGTGCTTACCACGATACGCACGCGCTTCCTCACACGCGAGCAGCCAAAGAAAAGAGGGAGAATCGGTTCACAGTCCAGAGGAGAAGGAGCATCGTCGCGCGTGGAGGGGCGAGAGGGCCCCTGTCGGAGGCTACCGTGAGAACGAGGCAAGGCCTCATGTCCCAGACGGACCCATCGACCGGCACGGGGTCCGACAGAGAGAGAGAGAGGAGCAGCCGCACGCGAGGCAAGGAGCGATAGGACGACGAGAGGAGAGACAACGACAGGTCGGGCCCCAGCCACAGGGCAGCCGTTCAGGACCCGTGCTCACGACAGAGACAACGACAGGCGCGAGCCTCACACGCGACTCGCACACGTCCAGGGCCCGAGCCGCGAGCGCAAACCGCGCTTTTTTTTTCTTTTTTCTTTTTCTTTTTTCTTTTTCTTTTTTTTTTACATGGCTAGCCTGTTCTCTCTCGTTCCCGAGCACACGCGACCTCGACTCCGGTGCGCTCTTTCTTCTCCGCCTTTCCGCTTCTCTCCTTCTCGCGGGAATGATTGATGCCGCTTCTTCTGGCACGCCGCAACCCTGGCTCGGGATTAATTGCTACTGGGCCGCGACGTCGTCGGCCGTTTTGGTTTACCTTGCGGAGGAATGCTTTTCGGAGGTTTTAACGCACTCGCGACGGCTGACGTGAATCCGCGAGGTTACAAATTGTTCCACTGGTTCAGGCTAATGCGTTCGTAGGGTTTAATTTTTTATAGTTTTAATTTGTTGGTTACGAAGCATCGAAGAGGAATATTGTTTATTGTTGTACAAATTTGGATGGTGGACCTGGGTGGTATTCAGGATTTTCGGAGATTATGCACGGTTTTTGGTTTTTCGATCAGAACTACTTGTGAATGTGTTAACTGTAAAATTAGCGAAATGGTTGGATAGTTGTTTGTGGTTTCTTGTGGTAGGGAAATTTTATGAATTTTAATGGTGCGTTTTGGAGTGTTTTCTTGGTTTTGTTGTGGGATATGTGGTCGGTAGAGAATGTGTTTAGATAGAGTTTTTTGATGGGTTGAAGTATTTTTTAATTTGTAAGAAGTTGGAATTTTATTCGTGCGATTTTTAGCTAGTTTTCTTGTAAATTTATTTTAATCGCTTTCATGGTGACCTCATAGAGGGTATTTAAAGACTGAATTTAAAGCAAAGCAATATTTGCCACGCGTTTAACGCGTTAACGATTTGTTTGTCTGGCATTATGTATTTTTTTTTTAATATTTATTATTCTGATTTCTTTGATACAAATAGGTATAGTTTGATTCTAGGTGGTTCTAGCGTTTCGACCCAATCGTGTTTTCCTTCCTAATTTTGAGAAAAGTATAGAAAGATTGTAATTAATATGTGAGATTTCTTATTTCAATTTCATGCGAAAGATTTAAATTCGAAAAAAAGTATTATTATAAAAACGTCAAATAAAATTGAAAAACAAATTTACAGAACTCGCCTAACAATTATCACAAAAACGTCAAACAAAATTAAAAACACAAAAAATCATAAACACATCAAATAAAATTAAAACACAAATTTACACAATTTTCCTAATTATTAAAAAAGCGTCAAATAAAATTGAAAAACAAATTTACAGAACTCGCCTAACAATTATCACAAAAACTTCAAACAAAATTAAAAACACAAAAAAATCATAAAGACATCAAATAAAACTAAAACACAAATTTACACAATTTTCCTAATTATTAAAAAAACGTCAAATAAAATTGAAAAACAAATTTACAGAACTCGCCTAACAGTTATCACAGAAACGTCAAACAAAATTAAAAACACAAAAAAATCATAAAGACATCAAATAAAACTAAAACACAAATTTACATAATTTTCCTAATTATTAAAAAAACGTCAAACAATACACAGAACAATGTACCCTCTTACTTTTCCTAGTAGCATGGACACATTTCCTACAACTACAACTCATATCTCCAATTCAGACGTCAGATTTATCGTCAAGCTCTTTTTTTCACGACCACTTTCTCCGGTCGGAACAATAGTAACATATTCCGCAATTTACCAGAATGTCCGTTCGTGCTTATTTCAAACGCAATTCCCGCCATTCACATGTTTCAAGAGGGTTCACCTACCACGCGTTTCCCCCGAGGTGGAAAGGGCATCCGGATTCGCGTATTATAAAGTCTTGCACGAGGTCTTGGCCCCGCAATCAGCTGCAATAAAACATTAAAAAAAAAAAGAGAGAGAGAAGAAGAAGAAAAGGAAACCCGGCTACCTCTTTTTACGTGCACGCGAGACTTTGCTCGTAAAATCATTCGAGAGTCCGGGGAGAAAGGAAACGAGCACCGATTTTTGCACCCATCCGTACGCAGGGAGTAAACTTTCGAAAGGTTCCAAAAGACCAGCTCGAGCAACAACACGAGCGTTTTATTTGTCAGATTGGAAGATTTCATGGAAGAAATATTGCCAGGTGAATTTGTTTCTCTTTGGTAGAATACGAATTTTCTTTTTTTTTTCTTTTTAATTAGTAACGAGTCGATTGATTTATTTTTTGTGTAGACTTCTAGAAAAGAACTTTTGCTTCTCTGTTGCGTTTTAGGGATTTAGACGTGTATTAGTTTAGAATTTGGATTTTATATTTCAGATTTATTCTGGAGTGCTTTGATATTGGATTTTAATTAAATGCAGCGATAGTTTTTTTTTTAAGAATGGTTTTATAGAATTGGAAAAGTGGTGGTTAAGTAGGTAAAATTTAGGCGGCTGTGGAATTTGACTCAAGCTTGATTTTAATACGGGAAATTAAAGTGAAAGTTGTATGAAAAAATATGTGATGCGAGAGAGACAAAGCTTTATTCATATTTTTAACAGAATATCGTGGAAAATATTTCAAAATACATTATAATAAATTTATACAACTTCTAATTATGGGTTGATCATTTTGACCACTTTGATAGTTCTAGTATTGATTAATAATTGTTTCTAAAAATCTACAAATTGTAAAAAAAATTTTACAGCAAAGTACAGTGCTATTCATAAATATTTGCCTATTTATAGAACATATATTTTCCAAATAATAATTCCAAATTAATCATATGTCAGAAATATATAACAAATTATTCAAAGTGAAAAGTTATTTATCAACTTTTTCAAATGCAATTTCAAGAATTAAAGTTCCGATGGAAGATCGTCCGAATAATTTCTGGAACACGATGAAATATTCTTTATATTTCCATTAATTAAATATTTTATCATAAATCTATTTCATGTTGATCCTGCGCACAACGTTTCGCTCGGTCACAACTTTCTACTTGCACGATTAACATGGAAATCAATTATCGGGAGAATAACGAGCCAGAGTTAAGTGACAAATGGAACGTTCTGTATGTGACAACGTTGAACACTTTATCTCTTATTCTTCTCGCCTGTTTACGTTCCACTGGAATGAAACGAGAAAGCATCGAGTTAATCGAATTAATGCAATGCCCGGGTATTCGCAACATTTATTTGCACACGTGCCTCCGTTTATGCTTCACCAATCACGTTGACGCCTTCCGAGCGATTACGAAACGCAAAGGTTTGCACATAACTCCTGTCACCAAGGGAGAACATAATTGACGTAGTAATTTCATTGAAATTAAAATTTCTCCGAAGACACACGCCGTTGCGTAACCTGTGAATTAAATTCTCTAACATCGGTAAGTTACACTCGAAAGACACATTTTTGCGATACTTATCTTTTTGCGTTAACCGTTTGCGGTCTTATGTCGAGCCAGACTCGACACTTTACTTTGTTCCATCGTTTTCAGTTTTGGGATACGAAACGTGTTCTTTTACATTAAAATGTTGTTTGATGGAAAATTTTCTATCTAGATATCTCACTGGTATTGAAAATGTGAAAATTCAGCCAAATTATTGACAGTTTTTAAAAGTACAGGTAGCCATTCTACAACACGGCATCTTGTAACACGGTTTCGGTATAACACGATTCATAAATTGCAGGAACCCTCCTACAACACGGTTTCGCTCTAACACGATAAGAATATTGCAAAAACCTTTGTACAACACTGTACTTCTATAGCCGCGGCGAGGCTTGCCGTCTTAAAGGTACAGTTTTGCGGAAAGTATTTCTTTTTATCTCCGCGGCCTGAAAACAAAAGTGTCTCACGCTTGTACATACATTTATATTTTTAATAAAAATTAAGTTATTTATATAGAATTAAAAAAAATATTTGTTTCTAACACATTGAGGACGGGTGACGAGATTTCTCGTGTTTTGTATTTCAGATCTTGAAAAGGTGAGAACAGGAAACGACGATGTATGAAAGGTTGCTTTTAAAAAGTTATTCGTTCGGTTCAAATTTGAAATTAAGAGCTACGTTTAGAATACAATTTATTCTCGAAAGTATATAACCAAGAATTTATTCGATCGTAACTTCATTCCCTGGTAAGTTTTACAGAAACAAGGTCCCNGCCAGAGTTAAGTGACAAATGGAACGTTCTGTATGTGACAACGTTGAACACTTTATCTCTTATTCTTCTCGCCTGTTTACGTTCCACTGGAATGAAACGAGAAAGCATCGAGTTAATCGAATTAATGCAATGCCCGGGTATTCGCAACATTTATTTGCACACGTGCCTCCGTTTATGCTTCACCAATCACGTTGACGCCTTCCGAGCGATTACGAAACGCAAAGGTTTGCACATAACTCCTGTCACCAAGGGAGAACATAATTGACGTAGTAATTTCATTGAAATTAAAATTTCTCCGAAGACACACGCCGTTGCGTAACCTGTGAATTAAATTCTCTAACATCGGTAAGTTACACTCGAAAGACACATTTTTGCGATACTTATCTTTTTGCGTTAACCGTTTGCGGTCTTATGTCGAGCCAGACTCGACACTTTACTTTGTTCCATCGTTTTCAGTTTTGGGATACGAAACGTGTTCTTTTACATTAAAATGTTGTTTGATGGAAAATTTTCTATCTAGATATCTCACTGGTATTGAAAATGTGAAAATTCAGCCAAATTATTGACAGTTTTTAAAAGTACAGGTAGCCATTCTACAACACGGCATCTTGTAACACGGTTTCGGTATAACACGATTCATAAATTGCAGGAACCCTCCTACAACACGGTTTCACTCTAACACGATAAGAATATTGCAAAAACCTTTGTACAACACTGTACTTCTATAGCCGCGGCGAGGCTTGCCGTCTTAAAGGTACAGTTTTGCGGAAAGTATTTCTTTTTATCTCCGCGGCCTGAAAACAAAAGTGTCTCACGCTTGTACATACATTTATATTTTTAATAAAAATTAAGTTATTTATATAGAATTAAAAAAAATATTTGTTTCTAACACATTGAGGACGGGTGACGAGATTTCTCGTGTTTTGTATTTCAGATCTTGAAAAGGTGAGAACAGGAAACGACGATGTATGAAAGGTTGCTTTTAAAAAGTTATTCGTTCGGTTCAAATTTGAAATTAAGAGCTACGTTTAGAATACAATTTATTCTCGAAAGTATATAACCAAGAATTTATTCGATCGTAACTTCATTCCCTGGTAAGTTTTACAGAAACAAGGTCCCTTCCTCGATGTGTTAATAAGTTTTCGGAACGTAACCCCCCTTTTTGTACTGGCTCTGGATCTCATACAACACGGTTTCACACAACTCAGCATTTTCTAGGAACCAATCTACCGTGTTATAGGAAGGTTACCTGTATATTATTGAATATAAACTAATTAAGTTAAAGTGTCGAAAGTGACTCGGACCGCAAAGGGTTAATATCTGTTCAATACATGTTAGTAACTATCTAACGTAGGTCTCTCGAGATCCAACCGCCGAATTCTGCGGTCCATACTCCGATGGTTAACACCAGAACGAAAAAAAAAAAAAACAATAACTTAAAATAACTAAAAAAGAGCATAAGCAAATTCCCTTTGCGTTCGCCATTCGCCGGTTGGTCGGTGAACGTGTTAATATCTGTTCAGTATATGTTAGTAACTATCTAACGTAGGTCTCTCGAGATCCAATCGCCGAATTCTGCGGTCCATACTCCGATGGTTAACACCCGAACGAAAAAAAAAAAAAAAGAAATAATTTAAAATAACTAAAAAAGAGCATAAGCAAATTCCCTTTGCGTTCGCCATTCGCCGGTTGGTCGGTGAACGTGTACTTATCAATAGAGTACGAACGCGTAACGTCATTTAATAAGAGTGGCGAACACGGACGTGTCTCCTGGCTCCATTGACGACAGCGTGGCATCAAAGATCGGACACGAGTCGTAAACATTCGCACGCTTCGACCGCGGGCCAGTTCCGCTCGGTGATAACGGTCTGCGTGGTGGCACAAACGATAAACGGTCGCGATAACTGCGCCCACGATACCGCACGGGCTTTTGACGGTCGGTGACATCATTAATTATTGTTTTCCTTCCTGGTATTCAGCGGCGTACCTCGGAAAGTTACACGAGAACTGTGAGAGCTGTCGGAAGATCGGCGCAGTTGTTTTGATCGGTGGAAAATTAGACGGAACAATAAATCTTCCGTTGTTCTGCGTTAACGCTTAGACAACCAGTGCTTGCCATGAGTGTACAACTGGAACTCGATACGATTAAATAAAAAATGAAGAATTATAAGCAAATCGATGGACAGCGTGTTGTTAACCGTTTGAATGCCAGGCGGCGATATTGCGCTTCTGTTATGTGTCTCTGCGAAGCTAACGCTCGGTTTCTGTTGATGCGTGATTTTACGGTTACCGTTCAGTCTTAACGCTTAACTTACCAAAGAGGTCAAATGACCGTTTCGTAATTCCTTGTCCAAATTTTGTTATTAACGGTGCACTTTTGAATATTTTTTTGCGATTTTCTGTAAAATATATGGTTAAAGATTTGTTTCTCCAGCATTATGTATTTTTCCAAGTATTTATTATTGCAATTTCTTTGATACAAGCAGGTGTAGTTTAATCGTCGGTAGGTTTAGTGTTAACCAACAAAAAAAAAAAAAAAATTGTTATCAATAATATTCAAACTAAACGGGTATCAATTACGAATTTACAATAAACAGCTAATTCTAAACTTTCACTATCAAACAGAAAACGATCAGATTGGCCTCAGTCTACCCCATTAAAAAAACACAATTCACAATTATTTTTGTGAATAAAATTGGTAATAAGCACTTATAATTCGGGCAAATTAACACAAATAATTTCTTACGACCTTTTACACGGTTGGTTTGCTATACAAAGCGCGTCAATTCCCTTTTTACAAATTCTAATAATTTAGAACAGCGTTATTACGCTCTCCGCAGTCTTGGCATGAAAAAAAAAAACAGGAGCGCAATCGCGTCACGATTTCTCCCAACTGCCTCGTTTTTGATAAGCCATTTCCAAATGCTGTATTAACCCTTTGCACTCGAAGACTTTTTTGAGTTTCAAAGGACTGTTGCGAAAACTTAAAGTGTTCTTTTGAAAAGAAAAGAAAAAATTATAAATGTTTACGATTTCTTATTTATTTGGTTAATTTACTTTTATTTTAAGATAAAAGAAGTGTTCGAATTGATGAAAATATAGAATCTAATTAAAAATATAATCTCTGAAGAAAATTATGCGTGTCGCCATAACCGCGCCAGCCAAGTGCAAAGGGTTAAATTTGCCTTAATTTTGATACTTTTATATTTAGTAACATGTATACATTGATAAAAATCGATGAAATTTATTTTTAATCAGGAAGAATGTGTTTTATGTTATGAAACTGAGAAAAATGGAGCAAAATGAATGACATAGAAGCGCAAAGGGTTAAAGAAAAGATAAAAGATCTTCCCATTAAGTCATTTTATTTTAGTCAGTTTATTTCAAAGAGAGAAGATCTCTCCGTTCGATTGGCTAAGTGTTAATCTGAAGGATGTCGGGTCTGAAATTTTAATACCAGCGTTTATGCGTTGTATTTCTATGGTAGATCGCATCTTCGCCCTCGAGATGTTTAAATAATTGAAAATTATAAAAGAAGGAGCAGCAACGCATACGGGAAGTGAAAATACGACTAGCGAGCGATTTCGCCTTGTATTTTGTGCAACACCTTTTTATCTCCGCCCTAAATTAGCTTAAATAATTTAAAATCGAAACACAAGGTGCAATAATGCAGTTGAGAAATAAAAATACGAGGAACCAGCGGTTGCGCCTTGTATTTTATCCAGCAGCTTATTTTCACCCCGAAGTAGTTTAAATAATTTAAAATTGTAAAACAAGGTTCAATAACGCATATCGGAAATAAAATTACGGCAAACGAGCGGTTGCGCTTAATATTTTATCCAACACCTTCTTATTCTCACCTTAACTTAATTTAAATAATTTTAAACCGCAAAAAAAAAAAGGATTCAATAATGCACTTGGCTAATAAAAATACAGCAAACAAGCGTTTACGCTTTATATTTCGTGCGGCACCTTATTTTCATCCTAAATTAGTTTAAACAATTTAAAATCGCGAAACAAGATGGAATATTGCATATGGGAAATAAAAATCCAATAAATATGCAATAAATATGGAAAATATTTATTATAAAAAATAAGATCAAAATTAGGCAGCAAAGATTCATTATTTGTTCATATAAAAGTGCAAAATTTTCCGTTCTCGCTATAGTAAAAATATAATAACAGTATTAGACACTTATCATTTTTATTTAACACAAACGCGCCACGAAAAAAAAAAGAAAATACAAATTCGTAGTTTTACTAGCTTCTTATTAATTATTATTCTCGTCCTTTTCGTCGAACCTTAAGAATTTGTTTGAACTCTAATTACAAAGCTTTTCACCGCTGCAACGCAAACCTGTTCATCTTAAATTATTTTTCTCGACTCGAAACCTCTTTTTTTAAATTCAGAATAGTCAGTCGCATGCATAATATAAGCGAAAATGATTTCGAAACTCGATGTGCAGATATTTACGCTAATTGCGTCTTTTTTCAGGTATGCATAATCGCGCGACACAATATAATCGGACCTTTGAAGTATGCGTTCCAAAACGGCGAGAGGAGATTTTAAAAAGAAAAGGTTTTGTTCTTTTTTCTTTTTTTTTTTTTAATCATTCTTTCCGATCCGTTTGATATTAACGCACCTGTTTATTTATATTTTCGTTTATACTTTAATTAACTCGCCTTTTATAATGAACTCTCCTCGGAAAAGAGAGAAGTATGTATATAAAAATGTGAGAATGCAATTATCAGGTGCAAGAAACTGTCGAATTATGCTTGTTCAATATAAAACATACTTTATATCGTTGATCGTAAATACCCTTCGTTCCCCAAGTTTTTATCCGGTTTTGAAATTCGCCTCCGGATAAGTTTTACTTACCGTCTAGCGCTTTCTTTGATTTCTTTCGTTAATCTCCATAACTTGGGATCAAATCGTTATTAAAATTGTTATTAAATCATTATTAAAATAGAATTATCAGCGCTAATCCAGTGATCCAAATGTTTATTAACTCTTTGCGACTCGTCGGTACCGCTGTGACGCCGTGTGCAATTTTTTTCAGAGATTAAGTTTTAAGCTACATTTTAGTTACATTCTGTTAATTTATTTTTTACAATTTTAAAACGAAGAAAATTAACCGAATAAATAAAATATTATATTTTCCTTTCCGAAATAATACTTTGCGCTTCGTCGGTACCGCTATGACGCCATGTACAATTTTCTTCAGAGATTAGGTTTCAAGTTACATTTTAGTTACCTTCAATTAATTTATTTTTTACAATTTTAAAACGAAGAAAATTAACCGAATAAATAAAAAAATTATATTTTACTTTCCAAAATAATACTTTAAATCTTCACGATAGCCCTGTGAATCTTTAAAAAGTACACAAGCTCAAAGAGTCATCTTTTTAAGATTCCTAGAAAAAAGAAACCACGAATATATTTTGTATTTGTAACAGTTAAATGTAAAGAAAAAAAGATAAAAAAATCCAATTCCAATGGAACGAACGCTCCAAAGCAACGAGCGTAAAGCTACATCTGCGTAGCTCACGTAACTGTATCTGGTCGGTTGACGCGAGATAATGTTAATGGTTGGATTCGTCTGCTGGTTTATCGAGCCTTGAAGAGACCAGCTCGAAAAAATAAAGGCACGATATTTTCGAGAGACTTCACAAAAGGCTCTCTTGAACTCCGTCGCACCAACTACTAAACAAATGGTCTCAGGATATTTGCTTACACGAGGTACTAATTATCAATATTTAGAATTAATTATCAATGATTATAGAGCAGCTGAAGTGTTATAAATTATGAAATGAAATCAACTTTTCAGACTGCTGGTATATTTGATTAAAATAAGTTCGACAGCCCCAATAAACGACGAGGATTACTGTTAATTGGATCCGAAATCAGACGCGAATCACGATGGCGATTCGATTAAAGGACGATTCAAAGTGCACTGATTGCAGCTGGCAGGGGTTTTTATTTTGCAATTGTCCGGAAGGGTGTACCTTAAAACGTGTCTCGTTTCCATTTAATGAGCGCGTTGAAGACGTCTCTCTTGAACGATTTTTCGACACGTCCAATGGTATCAACCGCGGTGCTATAACGTCACAGGAATTCCATGTTAGGCCGTGTATGGATGGCCTCTTTTGAATATTAATTAACGTTAAAAGTTGTCCGAGATAAGAAATTTTTGTCGGTGAATAAAATCGATCTTTGTACGGATGTTCTTGGTCATTTAGTTATCGATAATTTATTCTGTTCTGTTCGTTACGTTTTCTTCTTTTCGTTGCTACTTTGATGATGACAGTTTCTTACATTTTATTTTATTTTATTTTACTCATAATTCGGTCTATATTTGGTTATGAAAAAAAAGAATTATGGTTAAAAATGGTAAATGGTGTCTTAAATGTCAGAAATAGAGATTTTTGTAGATATAAAACGTGTGTTTGTCCATTTTGGGTTTTATGTCGAGTATCGTTTAAAGGTTATGGTATTCTCAGCGTTTTATAGATTTAAATGCGAAATAAATTGTAGAAAAGTATGGTTAGTTAAAATTATTTATTTATATATTAAGCTTTTAATTTTTAAAAATTAATAATTGCCATTTTGAGTAACATAATTGGATAAAAAATCTCATGGGTCCGAAATCAGAGAAATGATACGAGAGAAATTTTATAAGTCTTACAGTTTTGCAAATTCCATAGAATTAATAAACTAAAAAACAAGAACAGTTCCGATATATTTCCGCACAATTCAGCTACAAAAATGACCAATCCTTCGAAATCATTACGCATATAAAAGGAACTAAAAAATTTCAAAGAAAAGAATCTAGAATTTCGCTTTCTTAAAAAGCTTTCTAATCACTTAATAACCAATTATTATTTCGATACATAAATCGACGCAAAAATAATTAACACAACAAAAATATACATCTTACAATTTAGCTACCGTACAACAACTTATAATACAGCGCACAAAAATAAAAATAAATATAATTCCGCGGCATAAAAATCGTCCATGCATAATTCTAACAAATTACTTAATTCCTGACTACGTACACGCACCCTTCCCGACTAACTGGTTAATTCCAAATCGACAACAAAATTAATAAAACCGACCTAATAAAAATAATTCCAAACCCTGTACCGTGCATACCATATTAAAAAACAAACAAATAAAAAGAATAGCAAGAAGAACACCGAGATAACTGAAAGCGGTTTCAAAAAAACCAGATCTCAATAATAATTGCCAAAAAATTCGTCGATTAAGGCCCACAATGTTCTCGAGGCGCAACATCCTCCTTGGTGATCGGATCGAGATCCAAACAAGTTTGAACGAGCGTCGGGACGCCCGTCACGTATCAAAGTGTAGGTGCAACACAATCAAAGCATTTAGAGCGACCTTCTGGCCGAGAAGTAGCTTCTGCAGAGGGTTCGAAGTTGGTGAGGGTAGCGGCCGCTTGAATGGCAGCGGAGAGTCAGTTTGTCTAGAGACTGCACGCGGTGCGTTTGCTTGTCTAATGTAAGTGAATTTGTTTGTTTTGTTTTGTTTGTTTTTTTTTTAACTCTTCCACTTGTCACACAGTCTCGTGTTTCTAACTTTGACGCGCACGGAAAGTGTCGATGATGTTCCCTTTGTTAAACCGACTCGAATTCCTCGTTCGTTGCAGTTATCGTGGGTTAATGCATCTCGTCTTTCGCTGCGTACTGCTTGTGATTTTTGTAGGCGTGCCGACAGTAAAAGGTAAGTGGTGCGGTTAAATTAAGGGCAAGTGGAAAAGCGAAAGATGGGTGAAATTTTTATTTCAAAGATGGAACAGTGGAATCTTGATCGTCGGAAATGAAAGTGTGTTTGGATAATAGACTGGCTTGGTAATATATATTTTTGTACGAGATTCGATTAGATTGTAAAACGTTAATGAAGAGTTGCGTACGAATTATTATTCTTTGGAAGATTAAAATTGTTTTTGCGAGGAGTAGCTTTTGATGTGGTAATTTTCTGTAGGTCATTTTTAATTGTGTTTTTTTTAATTTTTTTATTCACTTTATTCACTGACATTTATATTGCTGTGCTAAGTTGTTATATATTCATTTTTCTTTTTGATAATTTTCAATTTTGTTTTAATTGGTAATTGTAGGTGTTTTTATTTTAGCGTTATTACAACTTTTTTTTGTTTTTTTTTCGATAATATGTTTAAATATTGTGGAAAAAGTTTGTTTCGATAATTTGGATATATGGAAGTAAATATGGATAAGAGAGTCCGGATAATCGAGATTCTACTGTAATTGTGTAGTTTATTCATTTTTTGGAGCATAGGTACTAAAACATAAGAATTAAGTCTAAGATGAAAAATAGAAATTGTTAGTTAAATAGAAAGTCGTGTTAATTGTATATGATTTGCATTTAATGGTGTTGTTTTACGTTAATGATGTTTTAAAATAGTGTTGTTAATTTTTAGTAGCTTCAGTGATAAACTACGTGCACAGATATCTGTAATTATGATCAATCTTATCGAGAAATAATTTCCTAGATAATATTCAAAGTTGTTAAACAAACGAAAAGACTTTTTTCACGACGTTATGAATTTTAATACGTAACAATATTAATATCGATTTTAGAATATTAAAATGAGAAACAGACAATAGTTTAGTAGAATGTATTAATAATATTAAAGCTCACTTTGTTCCTCGATTTATAATTGTCTTCTGCATTTAAAATATTTATATTTCAAAATATAAATTTCTTTGACACTTAGATGTGAAACATTTTGTCGAGCCTTGAAAAGAAATCGCAAGTCGTGCAATGATGTCATACGAATACCCTCATCCAGTTTCCAGGACGTATCAGTATAAAAAAGTAAGTAAACTAACATAGAAAAAGGGAACAGAACAATGTCTTGCTTAAACTGTTTAATATTACGACAAAAAAATCCTTTTGCATCTTATAAAAATATTAAAGGAGCTTTATTTTGTCAGAAAAGAAATTTTATAGCCTTTTTTATATAGTATTATTATTTTTAAAAAAATTAAACCATTGCATCCGTCATTTTCAGAACTTTTTAATGTAAAAATGAATAAAAATTATATATAATTAATTTTGCTTTTATATATTTTTATTTGATTCTAAAATAAGAGAACCGCGATCGTGCTGTTAATTATATTTTATCAATGCATTCGATTATTTAAATATTTCTAATGGTTTAATCTAGATAAAATTTAATTAACACAGTTATTTCTAAATAAAAATTTAATTAATACAGTTATTTAATTTATTAGATAACCAAACCACTGTTGGAAAGGAAACGGCGAGCGCGTATAAACAAATGCCTTGACGAGTTGAAAAATCTTATGATAGATGCATTAGAGGTACGTATTTATTACTATATTTATAATAATCTGGAAATTACTATACAAGGTACTTCGATTAATTTCTAAATTAATAATTCTTAAATAATCTATTACTAACTTTAAATGCTATATCATTCATTTTTATTATTATTACTTTCTGGCACAGATAAATATACTTCAACCCTTTCGATGCATGTTACAATAATCCAATAAAAAAGAAAAATAAATAAATAAATGGTTCGACAATATAACTTCGTATAAAAAATATCAAAACACAGATATATTCAGAGACCTATATAATAAATTTTACAATAATATGTTTGAAAATAACAGATATGAATAATTATACATAAAACGATCATCGCCAATTTTAACACTAAACCTACCAAAGCGGTCAAACGACCGTTTCGTAATTTCTTCTCCGAATTTTATAAATTATTAACCGTGCACTTTTGAATATTTTTTTGTAATTTTCCGCAAAATATATGCTCAAAGATTTCTTTCTCTAGCATCGTGTATTTTTCCAAGTATCCATTATTCTAATTTCTTCGACGCAAGCAGGTATAGTTTAATCGTCGGTAGGTTTAGTGTTAATCCCCTATAGCCCGAATTTTGTCTGCTTATAGGAGAAAAAATTACGATTGATCACAGTTTTTCGCTTTGATTTGAAAATGTTTTAACTAATAATTACTGTAAATGGATCGCGGTGTCGTTACAGTAACTAAAGTACAATAACTAAAGAAAATTAATTTTTTAAAATATACATACATCAGTTTGTAACTTTTAAGTCACAAGGTGTTAATAAAACTTCAATACATTACAAAGCTAAAAATTCTGACAATTCTAAAAATGTTATACACGCGACAGCGGATCATTTTAAAAATAATTACCCAGATAGATGCTTCGCTCTACCGTAATCACGTTCAAAACAGAGTGTCTCCGTAGCGGAGCCAAAGCATCGCTAAGGGTTAAAATGTATCGATTTAAATTTATAGAATTTATACGAGAAATCGGAAACCAGTCGTTTCGACCACGTTCGATAGCTCCAGTGTTAAAAGATTTAAAAAGACTGAATCGCCGGTAATTCCAGCGTCGAGGTCTGAAAATCCAACCGATGTTACGACACATTTTCTAAAATCCTAGAAAACTCGTTGGACAACGATCTGATCGGTTTCGAGCGCGATACATTGGTCGAGCGAGCACGTGCTATGCTTTTTTCCCGTCGAGTGGAGAAACCTTTGGAAGGAAGCCACGGTTTCTTACTCGACTTACTGCTGCTCGCGATACCACGTTTCCCCTCTGTAATTTCACGAGTCGCTCGCAGCAGGAAATGCATTCTCGGGCCGCAACTACGCGTGCAATCGATTTGGTGCTTAAATATTCCTAGACCGTGGGAACCGCTCGCTCCGAGTGTCAAGCGAACACGTGACTTAGACGTAATTACGAGAGCCAGTAGTTAACGCTTCGACCGTGTTCATTACATTTAATACGTGGTGTAATTGCGATGTCTTCTGACAGATAGTGAAAACCGCGGTGCTGACGAGGTTCGATAAGGATTCGAGATAAATTACCGAGCCTTTGTACGGGCTGTTTTCTGATAAGCACCGTGTGAAATTATTAATGAATCTATTTCTCTATTATTATGTTTTTTTTTTTTTTTTTTTTTTAAAGTAATCATAGAGGAAACTTTGGTCTATCTTCCGGTAAAATCGGATTCAATGGAAGTGCACGGTGTGTTTTAGAATTTCTTGTTCTCATTCCAAGGCGGTTTCAAGGAATATATTGTAATATATAAATTCATTTAATTTTTTTTTTTTTTTATGTGTTATGGATATAATTATACAGGTACGGTATTTTTTTAAGATCGTTGTCTGGAGATATTTAATTTAAAGATGCTGTATTTTTTATGTCGAGATTTACAGATAGTTTGTTTCGATGCTGTGATAAATTCGAAGCGTGGATTCAATGACCCTGTATGAAATAATTATGTAAGAATTTATGGACTAAGATTGGATATTAGGTTCGTCTAAAAATAGAAATTTTCTTTGTTCAAGGATATTTGCACAGAGTGGTTGCATAAATTTCTGTCTTTTAAAATTGTAAAGTTTGTTTCCGTAAATTGTTTGAAATTGTGAGAAACTATTTTGCTAATAGAGAAACTTTTTATCTCTAGCGTCTATTCGTTTCTTTGACTGAAGAAGTATCGATAAAAAATATAATATATGGTTACAGGAAATGAACAAAAAATTTTAATTACTAATACAAGTATCTCTTCTGTCTAATTTTCCATTAAAAAAATGATTATCCTCCTATCATTATATTAGAATAAAAATATACATAATTAAAAACCAGAACTTCACGCGTATATTTTAATTTTAATTTCAAAATAAATCAGAGCGTACCTAATAATTGTTATTCGTTTCTTTGATCGAAGAAGTATCGATAAAAAATATAATATATGGTTAGAGGAAATGGAAAAAAAATTTTAATTACTAATACAAGTATCTCTTCTGTCTAATTTTCCATAAAAAAAATTATTATCCTGTATCATTATATTAAAATAAAAATATAAATAATTAAAAACCAGAACTTCACGCGTATATTTTAATTTTAACTTCAAACTATATCAGAGAGTACCTAAAAATTGTTCAAAATATTTAAAACTAAAATAATTAGTAACAGATAGTTGCTATAGCGAAAAGGAGCAAAAAACTTGAACCAAAAGTCTACAAATTAAATTTTCAGATCACGTTAATCTAGCAAACCTCTTTTCTCGCCAAGGTATATACACTGTAATTCCCCAGAATTACCATTTATACAACTTTTGTATCGCATCGATGTCTGAATCTCGATAGTAAATTTATACAAACATAAGATCGCGAAACACATTTCACGAAGTGGTAATACCGGTGCAGCAACTTTCCTTGAAAACTCGTGAGAATGTAAAGCATGTAATTTTACAACTATGTGAAGCTGTTCTCCAAAGCGTTCGAAGATACACAATTTTTTAACATCTTCATTATATTTTTCGTCGTGGAAAGACATTGCTTTACGCATTTTACACTGATTCGAACAAAATCGTGCACGAAAGAATAAATACCGAGATCGTGCAAAGATTTTGTGATTCATTGATAACTAATTGTATACTTACAAATATTTTATTCCATTTGTAAGTAAAATAATTGCTTTACAGATTCGACGGACGTTTATGACGCTTCGTTAAATTCGTTTTATTAATTTCAACGATTTCTTGTACAATGTTCCTTTCCGTTTAAGAAAACTATTAACAAAGTTATTTTACGTTGGCGTTTCCTTTCACTTCGGATTCAAATGTCATGGAGGAAAAATGAAAAACTGTAAATTAAAACAATATTGTGGATAATTGGAAATTTTTGTTAGTTTATTTCAATTAGTTTATTTTATAGAATTTATAAAATTTTGAATACACCAAGTTTTTCTATGAATGTATTTTTTTTTATATTATTCTGGTTTATAATTGAATAATAAATATTGCCACGTGGCGATAGAAAATTGTGGGTAATAATACACCGAATAGTAAAATAAATATAAAGAAAATCGTAAATGGAACTTTGTTGCAAGTGGAATTACTAGTATAAAATTTTTAATAAATTGAAACTACCCTTTTAGAATAATTTCGAATATAGCGGTAGTGTAGGTTTCTACATTTTGCCACCTGTTTAAATTTTGGGTAACCATCGCAAGGTTTCTATCTTCTTTACCGTCGTACGATACTGTGAAAAAAAAAATGAAAAAAATCCCTAGCTAGTTAAATTTCCTGTTTCAAGTTCTGAAATACCGATCGTGTTAAAAATCAGATGTTTTGTTTCGCCATCTACGATTTAAAAGAATGAATTCTACCACTGGAAGTTTTCAAAGTTAGATTTAAAAAATCCTAAATATAATTTCGTATAAATATTGTATTACAAAATATTCATAAAAAAAATATAAAGTATTTTAAACATTTATCACGATAAATCAATTTCTTAAATAAAATAGCTTCGTTGAAATTATTTTCCATTATAATCAACCTTTTTATTTCAATTAAATAATAATATAAGAATAATTATTATTTGCACTTCAGCAATTAATAATTTATAAATTTTTTTAATTACAGTAGTTTTTAATTAATTTATTCGATTTCTTAAATTATATGAAATATAATTCAAATATGTATTATTTAGAATTTATATTATTATACAGAGTCAAAGAATTTTTATTATTTGTAACCAAAAATTTTCTGAATTAGACTAATAAGCAAAATAAATTATGTCGTCGTCGACAAAAATGATTCCATGAAATTTTATTATTTTACCGATGTGTATATACTTGGTATTATTTGAAGATCACGTTTTCTAAGACAATCAGATTACTCGTTGATCGTTCCATAGAATCATGAACCGTGAACTCTTCACGCTCAGACGCCTACGTGCGCCTTTGAAATTCAAATTCGTCTCGGTTCTTCTGTCGGAATGATCGCGTTAAACAAATACATGTTCCTTTTTACGTTCGATCGTGAGATAGCTGCTCGTTTTGATAATAGCTTCTAACTTCGCTAGTCTGTCAGAAGTTCCTTCGAGTGGAAAAGGTCTGGGAAAAAGGTTGCGGAGATAGAGTATCGCGTGAAATAAGTTGAGGAAAAATTTTCTCAAGCTTTCAGCGGGTATACTGAATGATAAACAATATAGAAAAAAAAA
>SMSQ01025959.1:0-25362 GCA_019453375.1 Ctenoplectra terminalis
TCCCGTCGTCAATGTGTTAATTGCGTCATTTACCTCCTTTACAAGTACTAGTACGCAATTTTCTCGACGCGTTATACAGAAACGTGTTATACGGGAGGCTACTGTATCAGATTATCAATTGTTACTTCATATGATATCCGTTCTTTTTATTTAACTTTTAGCAGACGTCGAAGCAAAATCAACATGGAAAATTTTTTTTCTCACCTGATATCTTTCCAACTTTCTTTTTGCAGTGTCAGTTCTTCTTGCGCACACAATTCTGCCTTCACCCCGCGGAGACACAACCAGCGATCTCTCTTCACCGTCGAACAGCATGGGCGAAGCCATTAAAACGTTACAAAGGCTTATTTGCGAAGCAGGTTACGTCGACTGCACGCTGCATTCGATCTCCCTTTCACCGGCTCGATATCTCCATACCAGTCGAATAACTCGCGGGACTACGCTTACATCGGAAACTGCAAATGGACCGACGTTACTGGATACCGCTGAAATATCGTTCCCTCGAACGGCTTTTCCACGAACGTTGGGGAAAGGTGATCGAGAAGAATCGCGCAGCAATGTCTGCAATTATGAATGTTACGTCTGGTATCGTACTTCTTTTTTCTCTAGTGCACAATGTTCCATTGTTAGTAACATTATACGCTCGTAACTCGTGCTTCCTGTGTATTTATTATGACCGTTCGGCTCGAATCACCGAGAGACTGGTTTGTTTTTCAGCAGAGTTTAGTTGAGGGAGTTATAAATTCATGTCGGGAAACAAACAGTATGTTTGTGTTAGTAATTTGGAATCCTCGAGTTAGATTTGTATTTGACACGTTCTAATGTACTAAATGTTTCGGTGGAGATGCCGTTTTGTGGAGACAGATCAACAGTGTGTCACAGAGATCTACAGAGAGAATTTTTATTATATTGGGTTGTCCCAAGAGTTTGTTTCGTTTTATTAATAAGTGACGAATGTACGATATTTTATTTTTTGATTGATATCTAAACTGTGTTAATGTACTACATATATTATATACTATAGTAATGTAATATAATATAATAATTATTATTATTCTAATAATAGTATACTGTATTACTGTATAATATAATATATTACAAAAATGTATTTGCTAAAGTAACTATGTATGAATTTATTATATTAATATTTGTATTCAGTATAGTATTAAAAAACATTTCTTGGCCTCTTTATTTTAATTTGTTACTGCTACAATTATACATATGTAGCTNTTAGTTGAGGGAGTTATAAATTCATGTCGGGAAACAAACAGTATGTTTGTGTTAGTAATTTGGAATCCTCGAGTTAGATTTGTATTTGACACGTTCTAATGTACTAAATGTTTCGGTGGAGATGCCGTTTTGTGGAGACAGATCAACAGTGTGTCACAGAGATCTACAGAGAGAATTTTTATTATATTGGGTTGTCCCAAGAGTTTGTTTCGTTTTATTAATAAGTGACGAATGTACGATATTTTATTTTTTGATTGATATCTAAACTGTGTTAATGTACTACATATATTATATACTATAGTAATGTAATATAATATAATAATTATTATTATTCTAATAATAGTATACTGTATTACTGTATAATATAATATATTACAAAAATGTATTTGCTAAAGTAACTATGTATGAATTTATTATATTAATATTTGTATTCAGTATAGTATTAAAAAACATTTCTTGGCCTCTTTATTTTAATTTGTTACTGCTACAATTATACATATGTAGCTATAAATGAATATAAAAAAAAATAGAATAGAAATTAGAAGAGAAAATAGAAAATAATAGAAATTAGAATAGAAACTAGAAAATAATAGAAAATAGAAAATAATGGAAAATAGAAAATAATGGAAAATACAAAATTATAGAAAGTAGAAAATAATGGAAACTAGAAAATAATAGAAAATAGAAAATAATGGAAAATAGAAATTAGAAAATAATAGAAAATAGAAAACAAAAAAAAAAAACTTGAGATAATGTATGATTTTTTATAAATGATATTCTAAACTGCTCATTTATTCTGGCTTTGTAAAGCGACATTTGCCACTCGTTGGTACAAGAAAATTACTTTACACATGTATTTACCCAGCTATAGAATATCGAACTTATTAATCAAAGGTCCCGGTCTTCGTATTTTTACATTTTATCCAGTGAATGGACTTATTCATCGATTCATCAACGCAACGAACGCTGAAGGACCTTCTTCAGCTCGCTCGAGTGCCGAGAAGCAATGGCGGCTTGCAGCGTTTCGAAATCGAGATAAGAAATTCGTTCTCTCGAAGGGCGGAGGCTCAGAGATGTAGATCAGCCCTCAGAACCATTTCAGACGGTTTTTGTGAATGGCCGAGAATCCTGTCGGAACAAACATGACATATATATCTTCTTTTGCTTCCCACCAAGGCGAGAAACGTAATCCTGTTTTGTTGAACGGATCCAACGCTTCAAGCGGTATTTCAGAACGTTGCTACGTGTCTAGCTTCTATTTCTGAAAGAAGCTTTCAAATATTATTGCATTCGACCGATCCGAACGAACACATATTTTATTTAATTAACATTAAAACTATCAAATCTATCAAAATTACGAGTTCGTGATTTCTTATAAAAATTTTACAAATCTATACATTTTCCCGTAAAGTACACGAATAAAGGTTTATTCCTCTTGCGTTACATATCTGTCAAATATCTATAATTTTAATTTCTTTGGTACAAAGAAAGGTGTACTTTAATAATCAGTAATTATAATATGAATGGAACCACAGAACAAAAATTAAAAAATAATTATACAAGATTCTAAGGACTCCTATCAAGAGTTATACATTCGTATCGATAAAAATAGGAAACATTAAATTTCAAGTTTAAAGCGTGGAATATATAAAGTTGGAAAGAGGAACGCGAGCGGCCACGAATATAAAGCTCAGAATTATGGTTTTAAAAAAGTTAGAAACTATTGATAATCGAGGTTGAAGAAGTTCGTGAACGATCACCGAATTTCCGAAGCTTCTGCAACGTCTCCTCCCCTAGAAAACGGTCATTAATTTCCTTGACTACGCCGCCTGACTATGGAAAGTCCATTACTACTAACCGGACAACTAATCCTTGCCCACTTACCCGAACGGCCTGGTCTGATTACATCGAGTCTATTACTACTGGCTGCGAAACAACGAGTTCCAGGGATGAACATAATAGACAAATCAATTAACAAGAAAGTTCTGTCGTTTAAATATTTCCAGCTTTTCTTGCACATCGTTTCACTTTTGTTTTTACAACAAATATAATGAACCATGGAAAACTGTCGATAGTCTTCGGTAAATTCGCGTAGAAGAAATAAAAATTGATTAACAGCGGATATGTTATGCGCATAGTTTACCTATATATTTCCCTGACAAGGAAAAGGTTACATTAAAATATTTAATTAGTGGGAAACAGAATTTAATGTCAAACTTCCGACGCTTTGATTCGTTTTATATTTACTTTGCTTGAATCGAGCAGCAAAGAATATATTCGTTCATTCAAAGGTTTCATTTTCGTCAAGTAGTATCGGTCATCGATGGCTCGCGTAGTAATAAAATGATACTAGTAATTACGCTAATAACCGAATAACAATCGGAAAAGAAATACGAATAATTACTGAACAACAAAGGACCATTCGTCTGAACCGTTTGTCAAGAAAGAAGTCCATTTCAATTCGCTCTAAAATTAATGATTAAATATTTGAATGAAATATTAAACAACGATCGCTGTCATAATGTTTCGCGGTTCATGAAAAATTTCGTGAACCAATACCAAAGATACTATAGAGTTTTTATTTGAATATACAGTTTGTAAACGTTTAATTAATAGGAATAAAGTTTAGGTGAGCGACTATGACGCGCATAAATATACAATTTGTCTCACACCAATTCTTTAAGTACGCAATGCACTCGTTCGACGCTCTGTTCAACACTCTGTTCAACTCTGTTCAACGCTACTCTCTCTATTCAACTCTGTTCAACACTACTCTCTCCGTTCAACTCTGTTCAACACTACTCTCTCTGTTCAACTCTGTTCAACACTACTCTCTCTCTCTCTGTTCAACTCTGTTCAACACTATTCTCTCTCTGTGTTCAACTGTGTTCAACACTACTCTCTCTCTGTTCAGCTGTGTTCAACACTACTCTCTCTCTGTTCAACTCTGTTCAACACTACTCTCTCTGTTCAACTCTCCGTTCAACTCTGTTCAACTCTACTCCACGCACCGACCCATCGTCCATCCGTTGGGTCCGGTCCCCGTCCGTTACACCCTCTACCGCTCTCCATAAACCAAAAGTCCTTAAAACTACGACACCACAATACCGTAACAAATTATATAAGTACCATATTTTTACCATTATCCTATTTCACGATAAACTCTAAACCTTTGAAAAATCTCGATCTTACTACCGCCGGAAAATAATACAAATCTCAAGCCGCGAAGCATAACACACGGATTATAAACAAAAATGTTCACACCGAAGAAAGTCTACAAACACGTCTTGCATGTTTTATAAATGTTAAGGAATATGAAAAGCTCTGGAGCATCCCGTTTTATTGCAAGAAGTTTATCACGCCACTTAACCGTCATTCCTGACCCGGCCAAAATTTCGCACACCATCCACACGGACGAGAACTGTAAGGCCAGGGTGCACACTTGCGTACGTTACACGTACACTGCACGTATATCTTCTCGGGTCTCACCTCGAAGGCGAGGAAGGTCGGCGTGTTTTGCAACAGGGTGTTTCACGCCGACACAGCGTTACAGAGCTACGTGGCCAGACACAGTGAAATGGTCTCGGCTAGATGATAGCGTGCCGGTGCGACGAAGATAGAAACGGGGACAGGGATGAACTCGATATGGAGAGGAGCGACAGGAGTGACAAAAAGACACGTGGAACGAAACAGGACGACGGATAGACGTCTGAGAGCGAAGAGGAGTGTGGGCGAGGCACAAGGATTCACACAGGTCCGGAGAAAAAGTGGATGTTGTAAAGAGACGGGGGAAACTGGAGTGTGCGTAGGCAAGAAGAGAAATAAGAAGGAGCGCGGTGTGCGACAAAAATAAGGGGCTGAAGGGAAAACGGTAGTTTCGGATCATTCGTATCAGGTTATACTCCACCGTTATGAACTTCTCGCTAATGCTTATCGATCCAGCCCTACCTTTGTCTTTTCCGCGTTTCTCTCTCGATTTTTCCCTCTGTGCGATTGATTTTCCTGAATATTCGTCGACAGATGTAGATACCACTTCGAATGTTGTTCGAACGATGCGTAAATTTATTTTGTGCGATTATTCAAGAGGCGGTTCAGTTTTGAAGCGTATTAACATTAGAACTATCGACGATTGAAATACATTTATTTGTACAGAAGAAATATGGAAGGTTTACGAAAAAGTATACATTGCGATGGGGATGAACCTCTATCTGTGTTTTTAATAGAAAACCACGGGAAATCTTGCCAGAGGCACTGTTATTGATACGTAAAATTTTTATCAGAAATTGTGAATTAGTCATTTTGATCATTTCGATGGGTTTGGTGTTAAAAGTGTTGAAAGATCAAACTTGTTTATCTGTTATTTTGTAACAAATAATTTATCGATTTATTATTCTTTTTGTGCGTCGTTTGAAAGGTACGTAGAAAAATTTTCGAGCAATTCGAAAGTAAGTAGTTCTTATAGAATTAATATTTTACTAGATATTGTATCCACTATTAATTTCTATATCTTTATCTCGAACATTGAGCAGTTTCATGATTACTTTTGAATTTTTCCAAGTCCAAAAATGTTTTATAAAAACTGGAATAAACGACAGTCAGACAGGATAATTAACTAAAATACAGTAGCCATTACGTATCGAACCATCTTCTACCTGTAAATTATTATTCAATCCTTTGACTACGAAAGGCGTATATATTCGCTCTCGAAGATCCATCAAGATGTACGAAAGGCGTATATATACGCTCTCTAAATTTTTTTTTCTAACTATAACATATACCGTGTTTCTAAACTAATCTAGCTAAACTGTTTATATTTACTTTGTAAGTGAATATTTCATACATATTTCGTAAAATTAAAATATTAAGCACCAATCTGAACGAAATTTAAATGTTTCTCAATCAGCATAACGTTTTACGATAGACACAGCGATTGATGCAACGCAGTCAAAGGGTTAAAAAAAACTTCTCTCGAACCAATTAATTAAATCTTTTCGAAGAACATGGCACAGCTTTCTGATTTGTTTCTTTTATCCCTATGTTTCTCTCGCAGGCACCGTGTCTAACTGCCTCCACGTCAATCCTTTTATCCCCGTATATTTTCTGTCGTACGATTTTCCCGCCCTTTTCACGTTTTAAAGCTTCGTCGTCGCGTATTNGTCAATCCTTTTATCCCCGTATATTTTCTGTCGTACGATTTTCCCGCCTTTTTCACGTTTTAAAGCTCTAAACGAATCAGCGCAAGTCAATTTGATCTCTTTTCTACATTCTGCTTTTAGCCTGCATGTCGATCCACCTTTTTTCCCGATTCGATACCGCATCGAAAACTTCTGGCGAGTTGATTCGTTTTGGTTTCGTTAAAACGACAACTTTCGGGCCAACGAAACCAAAAATCATGGAGCGGTTCTACTTTAACTCATAAATCCTCCTTATCACGTCCCTCGGAAGACACACCACGCCAGAAAAGCATCATAAACTGAGCGAGCACGTAGAAAAAAAGATCAACGCGCTTTTACAAACAGCGCGGCCGCTGTCGAGTTTATTCCCTGGCTACGATAGAATAGGAAATGCACGAGTTATGCGCTTTAATAAATTTTCAGAAGGCAGCGCGTTCCCTCGCGAAAGCAGCTGGACGATAAAAATCCAGTGACCAATTGTAAAACCCCGACCGTCGAACCTCCGAGAGGAGCATAACTCGACACGTTTCGAAACCGCCTTCGACTCACCGTTTTCGTTTTACGATGTCCATTCGTTCGAAAAACTCGGCTCCACGGAACCTTGTTTCCGTCTTAAAATCAACGAAAACATTTTACCGTGGATAGGATTAGTGTGCAGTGATAAAAGTTCATGTCTGGAGCCGTTGATAGATGACTTAATCGGGTTGTTCCTTATTTCGAGAAAAACGAACATTTAGAATAGAATTGAAACGAAAGAAAAAAAAAAAAAAAAAATACACGTATTAACAATACGAATTGTTCACCGTGCATGGAACATTATTCATCGTGATGTATTATACTTTCCTATCTGCGTGCACATGAGCCATGAATTTTCTTTTCCGATGCTCCGGTGTTGGGAACAAGAGCAACTAATTCGAGGGACACGAAACGAAAGATTTAATTCGTTTATTGTTTGTGCAATCGAGTCGCGTTCGTGATTTTTATTGACATAGAAGAAGATGCGTACACGAATCAGTTGAGAATTTGATTTCTTTGGAAGCGATATGTGAGAGTCTTTAGGGACTGTCGAGAGTTGTATTGTTACGGTATTAAATGGTATTAAACGGTATTAAACGGTAATAAACAGAAACTAATAGTAATAAATAATAATTAACAGCTATTATTATCGCATTAATACTTGTCGTTATTTTTAACACCTCAAGCGCCACGTCGGTCCCTAAGGACCGACGCTGAAATTTTCGTCTAGGCGTCGTTGATTTCCGAAAACTGACAGTATCAATTTCAAAAAATAATACCTTATAATTCATCAACGAGTTTTATTAAATCACATTAAACAAAGATACGACTTTCCTTTCCAGTCCTCGACAATTTTCTTCTTAAATTCCTAATTATTTTGCAACCAAATGTTTTTCAATTATTATCACAGCACACAGCCTAAAGGAAAGTCGACCAAAATCGACGTGGCGTTTAACGTGTTAATAACGCTCTCGCATCTAGATTATGTACAGTTGGGATTTAAATGAAAATAATCTCTACGATATGTTTATCAATATTACTCATTCCAGGAGACGCTTTCGTATCAATGCTGCATTCCGACAACTAATATAAAACCGATGCGTACACGTGAAGAAGGTAGGAAAAGATAAAAGGAAAACTTTCTTGTAAATCGTATTGCGAGGAACGTTGGCAAGTATTTCCAGTATTCACTGAAGGAACGATCGCAGCGAAAAAGAAAGTACTTTAGCTGCATGTTGTAATCTGAAACCGTGGAAATGAAAGCGTTCTGGGGAGCCTTTATGATACGGCAGAGGAGCTTCTACAGTCATCAAGCATGGTCGTCGTTTTTCGCTCACGTGAGAAAAACGCTTACATGTACACGCACCGTACACAAGAAAATCCATTTCCATCATTTCTCTGCGTCGTCTGAAATAAGACTAGAATTTCGATTTTTAATCAGTCGGAAGTACAAAATATTTGAACAAAGAATACTTTCAATATCCATCGTTCAAGCAAAGACTGTTGTTTCTTATCGTTCGCTCTAGGTGAGGGAATATCAGATTGAAAATAAAGATCGAGCTTCGAGAATTCATTTCCTCGCCGATTATTTTTACACGAAACTTTTAATATCTAATAGAAGTAACGCGTTCCTTGATATTTTCTATAAATCAAACGGTCCGGTATGAAAAGAAAAATATTTCCAATTGGAACATTCTAAATTGTTTTATCAGGAAGACACTAAAGAACTTACCAGAACTGTCAAATCGTTTGAAAACCTTAGTTTTTTGAAACGTGTAAATCTTCTGCACCTAATTTAAGCTTTGATCCAATACGGTATTACCTGGTCTAATGGTCACTTTCGTCTTGCACTGCGACTGTATCCCAGTCATCCATCTGCTTTACATATGTCTCAAGTGAAATTAACTTAATTGGTTTCGTATTAAATCAACGTTTTCCTGACGGTCAAATTACGTGGTTGCTAATAACCCATTCGCGTTGATGCAAGTTTAAATTTAAATAAAAAAAAAAGAAATAAATAAATCGTTTTACCAGATGTACAGAAATAACACGCATTGTCGCAAATAATTTATTGAAGCGAGAGTAAACAAAAATCAACACATTTAAAAATTCTATTCCAAAGGCCAAATTAAGTTACTCTTTCTATTCCAAAGGCCAAGCCTCTGCATGCTTCGAAATTATTCTCTAAAAGCCACATTAATTACACGATATATGCCAAAGAACTTATCGAGACCTCGAGAGGTGTACGTAGGACACGAATAAATGTTCGGTGTGCATCACCGGTGACGTACGTATTAACAAAAGCATTAAAGATCCGTTGAGAACGCTATGCTACGAAAAAGTACCTATACAAACCCTTAACCGTTTCAGTGCGGGAAAATTTTTTTATGCATATGCTAAAAGTCCAAGATGAAATGCGTAGTATTTTTTTTTGGAAACAATGAAAATGGTTATAATTAACACTAATTGTTATGTAACAAGTAATTTTGATCAACAACTAAGTTAAATGAATAAAAACTGCTACCGATATCACTACAACTGCTCTCGATAAATGCGTAAAGTATACTAACAAACAGCAGCGTCTTCGCATTCTCGATACAAAACAAGAAAAGCGCTATCGCGTTGCGCCGTATTTTTGGCATACGACAAGCGAAGCGCGATAGCCCCTCCCCGGACTCAAACGGTTAACGAAGCAACTGCAGTGTACCTTCTAAAACGACACTCCACAACGACGACTACAATGAAGAATCTAAAGAATGAATTATTAAAATAATCATTTGCATAGATGCCTCAGACCACGAACAAGAATGGAAACAGAAACACGCAGAAAATTGTCAGTTTCACCCGGCATACCGCACTGACAACCCCTGTCCTATTAATCAGTAAAATCGTGAGCACATTGCAACCATCTCGTCGCATGCTCTATTACTCAGGTTAAACAGTTTTGTCAGAATTGTGTCTCATCCGTCTCTGATGTTCTGGATCCAAGCTGAACAAGAGACCTTCCCAGATAACGGTCTGCCCTCAAAGGGTATCATCGTAGGTTAAGGGTAGCCAAGCGAGACTCCGTCTTCTTTCTTCCCACGTGTAGCTTACGTCCAGACAAAACGCAAGGTTCGTGTAGGTGGCGACCGAATGGAAGCAGCCTCCTGAAGATTGCAAAGGCAATTTCCCTCGACAATGTGGTCCACTTTATTCCACGCATGGCGCGTGCCCTTTCTCTAAGCATTCACGCGTAAGGGTCGGGCACGACGACGGAATTCAGTCTCTTTTATTTTTCGGATACTCCCTTCGTCCTGCAAAAGGGTGCCTCTTGTTCGCACGGGAAGGGTTCAGGGGACTGAAGGGTCGAAAAGAAAGAGGAAAAGAAAAGCAACGCGTCTCGAACTTTTAAGGGAGTCAGTCTGCTTTAACGCAAAACCTACCGACGATTAAACTATACCTGCTTGTATCGAAGAAATTACAATAATAGATGCTTGGAAGAATACACGATGCAAGAGAAACAAATCTTTGAGCATATATTTTACGGAAAATCGCAAAAAAATTATTCCAAAGTGCACCGTTAATAATTTATAAAATTTGGACAAGAAATTACGAACCGCTTTGGTAGGTTTAGCGTTAAAAGGATGCGTCGCAGCGATACGTTCGTTGTTTAACTTTTGGAAATTTTTTGAATGTTGCGTTGCTAAAATGTTATACTTCGATTCGGGTATTGTGATAATTTAGCATAAGAATTTTTCGGTTGTTCTGTTATTCCATTTCTACACTTTTGTTTCGTTCTTCTTATTTATTTTTTTTTTTTTTCACGTAGAATTATTATCTACACGTTTGTCTGAAACACGAACAGAAAGTTTATATATTTCTATCCACATTGAATCTTTCAATTCTTTAATAACTTTTATATTTTACTCCGAAGACTTAAACTATATAATTTCCGACATTAAATTAAGTGCCTTCGATTACTCCACTCGCATCGCTATTGTATGCAGTACCGGGCAAATGAGGTTTCTCAATATAGTATTAGGTTGTCCCAAAAGTTTCTTTCGTTTTATTAATAAGTAATGGATACATAATATTTTATGTTTTACGATGTATTATTATTTTATACAGGATTCATTTTGCGCTATTTTTCCCTCCATCTCGCGTTTAACAAATAAGGCTGTTTATTTAAACATTGCTAGACGAAAGCATTGCGTGAAGATAACGGAAGGAACTTTCGGGACGACCTAATACTTAAACGATTCAGTGTACCAAGATTAACTCGATTAAAATACTTGCAGAACATTAAGTATAACAAATTTCAATATAAAATAATATAAAATATATATTTTAAAATGATAAAGACACATACGAGTGACACGAATACGTGACGTTACCATGACAGTAAACAAACATCTAGTGTTTTCTGTATCGCGAGCTGCTAGGGCCGTGTTCGGCCGGCTCATGTGTTCCAAGGCTTGTGCCTATAACCAACGGTCTTGGGTGCGTAAACCACTGCGAAGAGTCACGTATGTGGATGTTAAATACGGCGGGCCCGGAAAAACCCCTCCTTCGCCACTTAACCACTTGCGCTGGCGAAAAATTCAGCGACGCGTGTAGCAGAACGGTCCAGCGTAACTCATTGAGAAGCGTCATAGAGCGTTCGATGCCTTAGAGAAATCGGAAAAGGATTTATATTTTTTTAAACTAATTTATTTTCGACCTAGAACTTTTGCTGTCCATTTTAGAATATGGGTTAAATATTGAGAAGTGCCACGCACGTCGTTTTTGTTTCTGCGACAACCGCCAACGACGCGCATACCACGTCTGTGACAAAAGCATCACGACGTGCGTGGCACGTCTTTCCAGCGCAAGTGGTTAACCCTTTCGCGGCGGAGCGCTCGAAGCAGCCAGCGCGACGGTAGAAGATCGAACGTCGCCCATTTGTCCATGATCGGGGCAGAATTTATGGATAATTATATTCGATTATATAAAACATCTCTGGACAAGAAGCGTGTGCTGCTAGCGCGTCGAGAACGATCGACCGAGGGGACATTATTGGGCAGATGTTGATAAGAATGAACGGCGCCAAAAGGCGCTGTCCGCTCGAAGCGAGCATCTATAGCTGAGCGCCAAAAGGCGGTGTTCGCCGCGAAAGGGTTAAGGGTCACTAGGAGTCACAGTAAACAAACAGAATGTGCACACTTTCAACAAATTTCCGTTCCACGGAAGGACACCGCGAGAACAATTAACATTTGAAAAGAAGGAGACCTAAGGAACTGATTGACTACCATTCTCGATGAGAAATTGTGAACCATCGCAGAGAATGGTCGCGTACAAGTCAGCCGACTAGCATTTCATAAACTCGATCAAGCTTTAAAGGCGTCGTTCGAAATTGATGTTCACGGCTGTAATCGACCGTGCGATCCATTTGCCGTACAGCCGGCAGAATCTTCCGTCGGTTTCCTTAGTCAGGCTGTTATTTTGTCAGGCGACGGCTCGAAATAGATACTTGGCCTCGATTGCGCGACACGTCATGCCGCGGAAATATAGGTACCGTACTTGCAATTGGACGCGCGTCGGGCATATTAGAATACACGCGTTAGGAATGTACGACGAAGAGGTCTCTCATCTCAAGAGACAGAGCGGTAGGCGGATGGAAACGTGTACGGAACTGCATACCGTAGGAGCCATCTCATCGATATCATCGCGATCGACCGGCTTAAATGAAAATACACCATCCAGCTGTGATTCGACCCTTTTTCAATTTTAATGCTTCAATCACACCTGGTTTCTTGAGTTTTTACAATCCAGCCGTGTATAGTACTGGACCAAATTATAACAACTTTGAAGCAACAATTGCCTACAGATCAGTCTCTTCGATGTCTTCTTTATTGGTTGACAAATATTAATTTTCTTTAGGTATCAAAAGATAGCAACGGCGGCTCGTAAGAATTTTGTAGCGGCGAAGGCTGTAGCGATAAATGTAAACAAGATCGATACGGATCGAAGAAATAATATTATTAATAAGACCGAAGATAATTGTTTGGATGGCGGATGGCATTATCGATTTCGATGATTTTTTAATATGAGAACTTTCATTTTATAACGAACGGGTTACAGTCCTGCAGCCCTTGCGAACAAGCTGTCGTTGGAAAACAGTATAATCTTAAATTGATTGGGAATAAAATTATTATAATAAAGTTATAGTTTTATCCAGTAGAGTAACTATTAATTCTTGATGAACCAATGATGATAAAAAATATTTGAATTTTTAAGCTGTGGAATTACGAATCTTAATTGTACCGTAGCTCCAATAGATTAACATGGATAGCTTAAATGGAAAACGGATAACACAACATTGACTGTTTAAAGCTTCATTCGCGAAATAATAGACATATATGGAGTTCACTATATTAACCGGAGGATAAAACATTGGTTTAAAAATACTTAAGTAAAAGAAAGATGGTATTAAAAAAAAACTTCAACTATTAAATTATTTAATACTATTATTAACATCACATGCTATAGTCGTTCTGATTTAACTTTTTTCGTTTCTTTTTTAATATACCTATGCGTGTTAAATTTCTGCCTCTTCAGGAAATAATTTTACACGTTACACTTGAACATAAAAAATAGATGCTACGTATTTTCAGAAACCTTTGAAACATGTTATAGGTCGTCAAAATTAAGAACAAGAATAAATAAAAAAAAAAACACAAAGTCCATGTTATTCGAAGCTTTACCTTGGAGAAGCTTGAGCTTAAAAATTCCATCGAGTACCTTTGTATCACTTTTCGAACAATTGTAATCTATCGATCTAAAGTACATATTTACGTTGTTTTCTATTCTATCTGTTAACAGAAAAAAAAAAACTTATCTGATAAATGATATTACTGCTATATTAATCATTGTGAAATAATAAATTACTGTTCATACAATTTAATATTGTTCCGTTTCTATTCGCTTTTGAAATTATATTAAAGCTACCATATTTGCAAGAAGGGTATAAAAATTTTCAATTATAACATTTGAAAAATTAAATATAAAATTTCTCGATGGAAGTAATTATGCGTTCAAGATTTAAAATAATCGTGATACTTTAAAATAATTAAAAAAAGTAACTGTCCTTATCTGAAGATTTCAGAAGTTACGAAAATATAATTTACACAAATTTTGATTCATAAGAACAAAGTTGGGTAGAAAGTAGAGTTGTTTGATATTACACGAACTATTCCAAGAGTCTAACTTCAGCCGTTATAAATTAATATTTTTAATAGAAAAGGAACAAAAACTAACGCTTTTTTTATTTAATACGAATTAAATTTACGCATTGTTAATACGCATTAAGTAACGATCGACAATGTAAAGCGATTACCCTGTAAAACTTTATTAAACACATTAAGTTAAACGGAAGAAAAGAATTTTTATTTATAATAATTTATTTTCATCTTCAATAATAAAATACATTTCCGCGATGTAAAAATATTATATGAATATTAATTCTATTATTCTTAAAACTATGTGTTAGTTGTTTTTGGTAAAAAGGTGCGCTTTTAGAATTATTAAATATTTGTAGTAAGCTCTTCGCACGATTATCTTTTTGTCTTTTTACCTCAGATATAACAAAGTCTAATGTTACAATATATACTAGGATATGCTGTAGTTATATACCCTTACTAGTTAATATAAAATTATATTACCATCAGTGTAATCAAGTTACAAATTAATAACGAGCAACAATAGTTTGTACTTTTTAATAAAAATTTCTTAACGTTAATACAAAATCTGAATACAAAAGATTGTTCATTGCTTTATCACTATATTAATGAAACATCCAATCTAAATACATTAACATGTATTTTTCAAAAGCGGGTGATAATTGGTACATCATCCTATCTATATGTTCAAACAGAGCTGTTACGATTTGACTTAATATTCTTTGCATTCTTGCATCATTAATAGAAAATGTGCTTAAACAAGTTTGTCTTAAACTTTCCTTTGCGTAACGCCATATAAAATGAACTGCATTGGTTAAATATTCTGAATAATCTGGACAGTGTTTTATTAGAGCAACAGACATGTTAAATATTAAAACAAAAATATCTGTGGCATTATTCATACATTTTATCTCCTCAAAAAATTTATCAAAATCAGCAGTATTAGATACATGTATATTTTCATTAGCCTTGTCTGAAAGTAAATCTTGTAATAAGGTCAATAGCATAGCTTTTAATTTGTGTAACATATTTTCAGAGTCACTATTGTCACTAGATGAAGATTTATTTTCTTTAAAATTGCTCTTGCAAGAGGAAGTTTGATCGGAGTTAATCAGTATATCAACGAATTTCATGGGATCTAGCAATTTAATGCCACCAATTATCATTTTTCCTTTGTCAAAGAATACACTGGATTTTTGTAAGGAAATATTGCTTGCATTTTGTTGAAGCTGTAATTCTACCTTCCTATTAATGTAACGTATAACTTCGGCATTTTCAGACACTTTATCTACATTATTTACAGCGGCATTACGTTTTGCACGATTAAATTGTTTACGAAGATTTTTAGAACGCAATGAAGATCTATAATCATTTAAAATTCTACCTTGAGTAGATTCAATAAGATCTCCTGCAAACTGTAGATTTACAACTGAACTGCTAAAGAACAGAATATGAGTTCCTAAAAATACTATATCCATAACACGAATCTCTTGATTTTCCTGATATCTTTCATACATACAATATGCCTGATATGCTATACCAAAACCATTAATACCCAAATTGCTTAATAGTAATGTATTGTATGCAACTTTGGTAACCATGTTTACATTATTTCCACTTTTAATAAGTTTTGTAAGAACAGCACTTCCTCCACTAGCTGCCAAACCAATTGTACTACCAGTTATAGATAACCACGAACAAAGCGCGTCTCTGTCTGTTAAACTTTCTTCATGGACGCTTCTATCTATCAAATTTTGTGTTGATCTACCAATTGACCATACACCAGTTACTCCAGAACTCACTGCTGCCCCTGTAATTGCAACAATATTATTATGATTTCAATTACACATTTTGTTTATATAATCTAAAAAGTACTTATGCACATGAATATAAAATATAATATCATACAACCTACCTATAACTATAGGCGCAGCAGGTGTAAAAACAGACGCAACGCATAAACCAAGTCCAACTACACCTACTATATTAGAAGCAACATCTGCATAACCAAGAATAGTAGCTGCTGTGTCACATGCAGGTGATTCTAAAACTTCCAACCATACTATTGAATATTCTTCGGTAATGTTATCACTTGGATCGGGTTGATAAAATCCATTCTTTGGAAGAACCATTGTGCATTGTGGTAAAGTATTGGATGCTTTA
Source organism: Ctenoplectra terminalis (assembly GCA_019453375.1). Lineage (NCBI taxonomy): Eukaryota > Metazoa > Arthropoda > Insecta > Hymenoptera > Apidae > Ctenoplectra > Ctenoplectra terminalis. The sequence continues at coordinate 16,283 of SMSQ01025959.1, forward strand.
TAATCTGTCCAAGTTTTATATACTCTACCACGTACATCAATATACCATATTTCGTCTGCATTTTCAGTTACAGATCTTCCAATTTTAAAAATTGGTGTTGGATATAGTTTTATTTTATCTTCCTTATCCTTAACTTCTACCTTTTCGTTATTTGAATTATTAGGTACTTCAACTGATGTATTTTTAGTACGAAATGTTATGTTATAAATTACTCCATAATAAATTGATTTGCTCTCAATGCATCCTTCTCCAAATTTACATACTTGATTGTATACAATATCTATAGTTTTTTGAGCCACAGGTGTATAATGGAATATATTAGTAACATCAGAACTAGTCTTCATTTCATTTTTGTTATTTAGCACCATAATACTTTCTTTACTTTCCGTGGGAGCACCAAAAATTGCAAATCCAATATTTTGCTTTAAATACTTGTATTCATGCTTACAATACTTTGTCCACTTGACCAAAAGTTCATAATACTCTTGTTGTTGCAATTTAGCAATTTCCAACATTTCATTCTGTACAATAATAAAAAAATGACAGGTAATTAGTACGCGAACAAAAATATATAATATATATGTAAACTTTGACATAATGATAATTGCGAACATGATATCCGTGTAATAATTGATATTTACCCAATCGACGTCTATCCCAGACATTTTGTTTATTATCGCAAGACCACGCCTGGTATTTTCCGACTATGAAGAATCTTCTTATCCACAAAATACATTTATAAATTAAAATAGTATAATTGTATTATTTATTAGAAAGCTGGAACAAAAAATTGTTATACATTTTTCTATTTTAAAACGAACAAGTTCAACAAAACATTCAAAATTGCCAAAAAGAATACAAAGAAATGAACGAATTCATATTTACCTTTTAAATATTTAATAACAAAAATACTTCACCAACGTTACTATAGTATATCATTTGTACAACCCCTACTAAAGTTAAGGCACGAATGTTTAAAAATCTCCCAGAGGCAAGCTTTTTGTAACTGCTATAAATACGGGAATCCTATGGCTCTTTAACATTAAAACTTCCGGCGATTAAACTAGAGTTATTTGTACCAACGAAATCAAAATTATAGGTATTTCGAAAAATACCTATAATAAGGGTAACAATTCTTTGTGCATATTTCTTACAAAAAATTGAGGAAAATCCTCAAAAATTCATTATCGTAAATTTCTAAAATTTCTATAAGAAATTATGAACAAGTCATTTCGATTTGTAGTTCTAGTGTTAATAGGAATTTACCTATCCATTCACATACACTTCCACCACAGAGAACACTAACCATATTCAACAAGCCATTATTATTCACTACTCATATTGCTTTTTGCGTACTCATGTTATCTACGTGTTTACATGGTAATATAAAGTAAGATAAGAAGAGCTCGTTATCCTTTTCTAGTTTCGATGACCCAGCCAACTTGGAGACAAAAATTTCTCTAGACATTGAATAATTGTGACTTTACAAAACTTCTTATTGCGTGCAACGCATTTATAAAAGTTTATATGTTAATACAAACATTGTGAAACGAAGTAAATCATTCTTCTTCTACATTTATCGATACAAACCAACTAATTTGGCGATTGTTTCATAACAATTTACATTTTTAGTATAATGAAAACGTTGCATAACGTACTACATTAATATAACATGAAATATCTGGAACCGTTTNCATATTGCTTTTTGCGTACTCATGTTATCTACGTCTTTACATGGTAATATAAAGTAAGATAAGAAGAGCTCGTTATCCTTTTCTAGTTTCGATGACCCAGCCAACTTGGAGACAAAAATTTCTCTAGACATTGAATAATTGTGACTTTACAAAACTTCTTATTGCGTGCAACGCATTTATAAAAGTTTATATGTTAATACAAACATTGTGAAACGAAGTAAATCATTCTTCTTCTACATTTATCGATACAAACCAACTAATTTGGCGATTGTTTCATAACAATTTACATTTTTAGTATAATGAAAACGTTGCATAACGTACTACATTAATATAACATGAAATATCTGGAACCGTTTAATATTATCGATTTCGAAAACATGATTTATATTATAAATTATTATATTCTAAATATTCTAAAAAAATCCTAATATTGTAAAAAATTTTTTAGTAAAATTACACAGTACCGATGTTAGATTACTGTAATTAACTAAAATAAATCGATAAGTAAATCATACATAAAAGAATCATAAATTAAATATCGGAGAATATACTATTATAAATTGAAAGTAATCATTCAAAGTAATCATAAAAGTAAAACCTTCAACATCAAGAACAATAATAAATTCCTCGCAGTGTTACAATTCTTTAAACAATTCACGACCGTGAAAAACGTACTTAATTGCATCAAAAATTCATAGCATCGAAACATAAATAACATAAAATAAAAACAAATTTTCTCCGATTCGAATTATAATTTAATCGGGTTAACATAATTTAATCATTCGCAATTCAAATTATACAGTAAAATAGTTCTCTCCGTTGCAACCAGAATGGGATTCGAAAACGTATTTGAAAAACATTTTCTATATACAAACATATTCTCTATATATACAAAACATTATCGCAGTGCGATACAATAAATCCCAACATTCCAAAAAACATCATCGAACGTTGAAATTTTGTACAACAATCGTTTCCTATAGAAAATGGTGGAATCGAAGCGCCTCTTGCGGGAACAAACCAAAGGTCCTCTTCGGTATCCTTAATTTCTCCGCTCACAAATTTCTACCATCTTTCGTCCTAATCATTTCAACACAGCAAAATGATCGACTCGTCGCGCGCCTGTAAAAATCCACAGCCGTAGCCGCGCAAAATATTGGGATCCTACAAAAATTTTCAACCCATCAGTTCCCACGGATGCAGTTCATTCGTGTTCGTACTCCAATCTCCAAGCGTAATGCTTGCGCGCCAACTGGCGCCGAGAATCGGCACTACTTTTTCTGGCGAATCGATATTCTGCTCAAATATTGACTTCGCGATTGTGCGTGGTGTCACAAGCGAGTCGTGCAGTAGACGGCGATGCTCTTTTAAAAAGCGAGTTCTTCCGAGTGATAAGTCAAGTGCTGTCGGCCGTAGAACTGATAATCGAACTATCCTGGAAACAGGGGACAGAGAAAATGCTACTGGTGGCTAGTACTGTGCTTTTCGGATTGACCCTCGGTCTCTCCCACGCGAACATCCCAGCCCTCGAGTCGACACCGAGCTCCTTCAACAATCATGGAGGTGATTTCATTTCTCTTTTCTCGTGCCCTACATTCGTCCGGTCCCTTTCACGACTGCCTCGTCTCTCGAAAAATTGTCGGTAAAAGATTCATTTTTATTCTATCATCCAGCCAAGCATCGCTTTACGATTTGTCGCCCGTCGAATGGTAAGCTCGCAGGTGCAATTGTTCTTTCGCGAGCACCTGCAGTCACCGAAACCGTTATGGCGAATTCATCGACTGAGTCCCGATCGGTGTCGCGGATGCATTTATCAAACTGCCTCCGATGTGCCGTCGAGGGACAGGAATAATTGTTTAAATACGCGGACTTACGCGTTACGGTTCCGCTGATGACAGCATTAGTCACGCTTTGCGATAACAAAATAGATACGAATCAGATTGGACCCGCTCGTGTCGAAAACTGAAGCTCGATTGAAGTTAGGATGGAGTAACTGTTTGAGACGCTATCACGCGTGTTGCTAGAAACTTTGTATTGTCTCCTACGATTATCCGTATCGATGGTGCATAATAATATTTTGATACGAGGTTCGATCGTTCGATATTCTTGTATTTGAAAAAAAAAAATGTTCCGAATCGAGTTATCCTTCGAGGTAGAAAATCGGTTTTTCGTACAGTTTACGAGTACGATCAGGATCTTTTTTTTTTGTCGCGATTATGGCAGGGTTATGAATCCGCGGTGCTTTTACATCTCGTAGCGTACGATGTGGATTAATTTTGTTTGAATTTTAGTTTCATAAATTATGATCAGTGATTCGAAAGCGATTGTTTACAGAATGAGATTTCGGAACGAGACTTATTCTAGTATTACGAATTACGAGATATGAAACGGTTTAACCGATTGACTGGCAGGCGTATTTAGAGCGTCTTGCCCTGGGTGCCAAGGTTTTATTTTAAATGCATAAAATTTTGCAAAATATAATAATATTGAGTTACCGATGTAATATTCCAATGGGATTTGCAGTAATTTTTATTGAAAAAAAAAAAACACTAATAATTCTTAACTCGAATGGGCATTTGTAATTAATCTAAAATTGCACACACTACGAGATATCTCGTAGTTGGCAGTCAATGGGTTAAAGATGGAGTTGAATATATCGCTGATTATAATTACTTCTTTTTCGTTTAATTCTCAAGAATAATTCTTGCAAGGCAAATTCAAGGTTGATGTCGAAGTACGATATATTATCATTTCGTAGCGACACTTTTTATGTCATAAACGATGGCTAGTGTTGAAGCTATTATTGTTTCGTTTTATCGTGAATTATAAATATGGTTGTTTCAAAGAAATATAAATTTCTATTTAATTTTCGAAAGTAATTTATCTAGCAACGAAAAATTCACAAATTCAATTTTCTATGCGCCAAAAAATGATATTAAAATGCAGCCTTAAGGTGCGATATATCTTTATTTACCCTTATTTCTTCCTAAAATATAAATTTAGCGTGCGTTACAACGTAACGTCGAGATACAATACGGTACGGCGCCTCTTTCTGACGGTATTTTATCTTTTCATTTTATTACGAGCAAAAATCACGGGTTTCGTTTTCGATAAAACGATTTAAATATTTTACGGAAAAATTGATGCAACGCGAAGTGCGTTGTACAAAATTCGATACGAGAAAGAAAAAAGAGAGAGAGAAAAAAACTGCGCGCAATACTTTTTCTCGCCAGTGTTTCATAAAATATCTTGCGTAACAACGCGAAGCATTAATGAACCGTATGCGACAGTGTTCAATAAAGTGATACTCGGCGTACATACCGACCGGTTCTTTCGTTTTCCTACCTGCCTTTTTTATTCCAACAAATTATTCAAACGTGTCTCGATTTTCAAACACACCGTCATTAGAAACAATGCGATCCGTTTCATCAATACTCGCTCAAATGATACGATTCATCTAGCTTTCATAAACGTTATTGTTTAATTGTGAGCGGAATAAAATCCCATTTCAAGTAAAATTGAATCAAAACGTTTTCTATAGCGCGGGGACAGCGATATATCGAGCATCGTTGTCAATTCATCTCGACAGTGCTTTATAATACGTTCAATCGATAACAGGGATTTCATTATTGGTCATCGGTAAATTTATACAAAATTTTCATGTATAGTAATGCAATTTAAATAATTATAATACGTAACGTATTATTATATATAATTGAAGATTCACTTGTGTATTTAAATTGACTGCTTGGTAATACCGAGTTGAAGTTTAAAACGAAAATAGGAGAATCGTTTGATTGGGAAAGCATTCAACTGTACTCTTGAAATACACTACTGATAATCGATTCGATGGACACATATTCGAGATACTCGGAAGAACGATTCTAATTTTAGTAATAAAACGTGACTGCTGTAACAATATTTTTACCAAAATCATTTTTAGGCATACATTTTTTTAATCGTTTCATTGATACGTTTCAAAAGATGTTCCGTGATTTTTTTTTCTGACGCGTTTGATGCGAGGTTTTATTATAATCGACTAAATATCTTTCCATTGTAAGAATCTAAGAATATAAGACGATTGTTATAAAAGTAACAGAACTACATACTATATATATATATATTGTTTTTAAATATTTTCTACGTTGTCAGAGATAAATAAAATTACGTTATTTAGTGGTTTTCTTTTACGTTACTTAACCCTCTATGGGACTGTGTGACTTAAAAGTTACAAACTGATGTATCTTTATTTAAAAAAATTAATTTTGTTCAATCATCACATTTTACCAAAATCATTTTTAGCCATACATTTTTTTAATCGTTTCATTGATACGTTTAAAAAGATGTTCCATGATTTTTTTTTCTGACGCGTTTGATGCAAGGTATTATTATAATCGACTAGATATCTTTCCATTGTAAGAATCTAAGAATATAAGACGATTGTTATAAAAGTAACAGAACTACATACTATATATATATATATATATTGTTTTTAAATATTTTCTACGTTGTCAGAGATAAATAAAAGTACGTTATTTAGCGGTTTTTTTTACGTTACTTAACACTCTATGGGGCCGTGTGACTTAAAAGTTACAAACTGATGTACACCTAAGTCTGTTTTTACACGGTAGATTGGTTCCAGAAGAAGCCGTGTAAAAAAAAACCGTGTAAAAAAAGACATTGATCTTATACAAAAATGGGTGATTTGTTCCTAATCTCTAAAACCTATTAAAATTAGTGAAAAACAAGAATTTTTAAGAACAAGAATTCATGTTTATTTTATTAACTCAAATATATAATGCTTATTTTATTCACATTTGCTTTGACCAGTAAAAATTGTTTGTACGCGCTAAAGGGGAATTCACTTAAATCTTTAAGCTAGTGTTCGCAAACTATCGATGGTTTCAGACTTTTTTCTTTCATAAATACTTTTTTGTGATATGAACATACTTCGCAAAAATTAAATTTGACAAAAAAAATTTAAGTACATAAAATTTCAAATCGTGCTAAATGGAATAAAATCGTGTAAAAAAATTAAAAATATTCAATTTTCAAACCGTGTTATATCAAANATGCAAGATTTTATTATAATCGACTAAATATCTTTCCATTGTAAGAATCTACGGTTAGGATGATGCTAGTGAATTTTCAGATGAGATTATTAGTTGCGAAGCCATTTTCCTATTTACCTTATCTACATTTTAATGTATCTTGATGAATCTACGTTTTCGTATTTACCATTATCTATATTTGAAAAAATTAATTTTCTTCAGTCATCGCTGCACTATTCAATTTGATTACTGTATTACTGTAGCGACACCACCATCCATCTACGGTAATTATTAAAACATTTTCAAATCAAAGTGAAAAACTGTAATCGATCGTAATTTTTTCTCCGATAAGCAGACAAAATTCGGCCTACAGAGGGTTAACCCTTTGCGCTCGACTGGCACCGCTATGCCGATGTGCATAATTTTCTTCAGAGATTAAGTTTTGAATTAAATTCTGTATCTTCGTCAATTCAAGCGCTTCTTTTGTTTTAAAATAAACTAAATTAACTAAGTAAATAGAAAATCGTAAACATTTATAATTATCTGTTTCCCTCTCCAGAAGAACACTAAGTTTTCACAGTAGTCCTTTGAAACTTAAAAAAGTTCCAGTGCAAATGGTTAATCAACAAGTTGAACATCGCACCCTATTAAAGTCACTCTGGTGACATTTTTCTTCTTAATCGCAAAACTTCTCCGACAACGTTACTATAAATTCACTTCGATTTATAAAATTACTTAGATTTTTATATAAAAAAACTTAATTATTATTCGAGCGAGAATCACAATTTTTTATTTGTTATTTCAACAAACATCGTATCTATTAACGAATAAAATAATTTCAAACAATTCAAACAAGATAATTCCCAAGTATCGTTATCGTTTTTCACAGTTATATAAATTATTGTATCGTGCAAGATTTAGAATCCAAATCCAAACTACTTGCATCTGGAAGACTGCGATTCCGGTCTCAGTATCAAGGTGCAAAGTGTCAAACTTTCTAGAAAGCAGTGGCAAACGTAGTTTCATTCAATTTAACGCTTTAGCAAGGATACACGTGAAATGTTGCTTATTCCGATGGAACTTTGCAAGCAGATGGAGAGCCGAAAGATACTAGACTCGTGTTTCCGAGATATTTCACCGAACCAAACTTTTCTTTGACTTTTTGTTCGTTTCGAACGAAGGCGGTAGCTTAATGGTAATGGCTGTAATTTCCTCAACCTCCGTAGTTTTAGCGTAATTTTCCTAACACGTTAATTTTTCTCTCTCTCCTTTTTTTCCTCCTAATCTTTTCACGTTGGAATTCATTTTTAAGACTTCGTTTAGACAGTTGTATTAAAGTTGTTATTAAAATTGTTATTCCGAAATATTTCATAGGATACTCGTTACTACTGTGCGAACGATTAAATTTATCTTTCCCAGTTTATTTTTTTCCCCTGTTTACATCTAAACTGTTCGCAAATAAAACTTTTGGCAATTTTTACGATCTAAATTTTTACTCACGCTTGGTCGAAGTTTGAGGATCAAATTTTTCGGAATAACGTTCCCACATTTCCTCGAGAATCCACTTAACTTTATCAAGGGTCTGATCCTACCTCGATACAACGTGGTTTTACTAGATACTGCAAATTGCGTCCTACAATTATCATCCACTTTAAAGTATCCGTGCTTATTTCGAATCACTAAACACCGATCGCAGATTTGTAATTTTTTAGCTGGCTAATTTAAAGACAACGATATCAGCACTTCAGATGATTCGTTTATTAACAAATCGTAATCCAATAAATGAGCAATTTTTTTTTTTAAGCAATACAAGTTCGCTTTCGTTTATTTTCAGATATTTAATGTATTGCATTTTGCTCTATTAACCCTCTATAGCTTCAATTTTGTCCGCTTATCGAAGAAAAAAATTACGATCGATTACAGTTTTTCAGTTTGATTTGAAAATTTTTTAAGTAACAATTGGCATAAATGGATCGTGGTATCGCTACGGTAATACAGTAATCAAATTTAATAGTACAGTGATAACTAAATAAAATAAATCTTTTAAAATATAGATTAATATTTATTGTAATTATTGTAACTTTTGTATGAAATGAAATAATTATTGTTACTTTTAAGTCACACAAAGCCATAGAGGGTTAAAGAATATTATCGAGCATTAATAAATTTTGTTTTATGTTTTTAGGATTCCAGACATTTTTAATTCCGTTATGCGATCATTTTTGTAGATATTCTTTAAGTAAAATAGCATTTTATTTATTTTCTTTTTTTTTCTCAATAGTAAACAAACTTATGACACCTAAGAAAATATATTTTGTATCTACGTTATTGTTAC
>SMSQ01025959.1:25880-63580 GCA_019453375.1 Ctenoplectra terminalis
TTTTTTAAGTAACAATTGGCATAAATGGATCGTGGTATCGCTACGGTAATACAGTAATCAAATTTAATAGTACAGTGATAACTAAATAAAATAAATCTTTTAAAATATAGATTAATATTTATTGTAATTATTGTAACTTTTGTATGAAATGAAATAATTATTGTTACTTTTAAGTCACAGAAAGCCATAGAGGGTTAAAGAATATTATCGAGCATTAATAAATTTTGTTTTATGTTTTTAGGATTCCAGACATTTTTAATTCCGTTATGCGATCATTTTTGTAGATATTCTTTAAGTAGAATAGCATTTTATTTATTTTCTTTTTTTTTCTCAATAGTAAACAAACTTATGACACCTAAGAAAATATATTTTGTATCTACGTTATTGTTACAAGTATAAAACAAATTATTTATTTGTAGCTCATTTATTAACCCTTTGCACTCGAGGGCTCGGAGCCATTTAAAATTTGTCTTCAAACTCGAGGACTCCGCTATGGAGACGATGCAAATAATATTTAGTTTATTTCAGGAGGTATCACACCTTGGACGATTACAAAATGTGACAATGTTATAGTTTTTCGTTTTCTTATATACCACAACATTTGAATCTATAATCAATTAAAAAAAAAATAATATGATGTCAACATACAATGATGTCTTTCCTTTTTTTAATGCGCGCATCATTTACGTGTATATAAATATGATTTTTTCACTGAAACTGCTTCGAGTTGCTGGGTAATATGAATGAAAAAAAAACTTCCAGTGCAAAGGGTTAAAACTTTAATTCTTTTTTTATTTTTTATTTTGTTTTTTGTTTCAAAATTAGATTTATACCACTTAAAATGAAAACAGCTCAAATGTACAATTAATATTTCTAATAACATTATAAATTCGAATTAATTTACGTGATTCGTGGAAAGTTAGATGAACCCACGTATATTTAACGAACTTTCAAATTCAATTTTCCGGGAAACGAAACTTCATATAGACAAATTTTATTCTACATTTTTAATTCAATTTCTCCCAACGAATATTACCGAATAAACTCCATTTTGCGTAATCTACTTTTGCATTGCATTACGGAAATGACTCGCAACGGAGCTGGAACAACCAAAAGTGAAATACCTTTGCCGGCGAACGCGTTAACCACAGCTTTTAGCCTGAAATAGTAATTCTCATCTGTTGTTTCGCCGAATGGTGTAACGTGAAACACCGATGCTCCACGGAACACCAGTATGCGGTGGAGTAACGGTCGGAAATCGTTGTTCTACGCTTGAAAACGGTGTCGAACTTATCGGTTGTCAATGCGACAACGGTGTGCTCGATTCATTGGATCATTCTTTGATCCAGTTTCATTCAAACACATGCTTTCATTCCAGAGATCAATAATATTAAAGTATCGAACAGATTTTCTTCGCCGTACTTGTCGCTATTCAATGGCGCGTTAACCCTGTATAGTCCGAGTTTGTTTATCAGAGAAAAGAACTACGATTGATTATAGTATTTTACTTTGATCGCAAAATTTTTAAACTAACAATTTCTATAGATGGACTGTGGTATCATTACGCTGACACGGTAACAAAATTTAATAGTACAGCGATATAACTAAATGAAATAAATTGTTTTAAATATAAATACACGAGTATGTAACTCTCAAGTCACGCGGTGCCATAGAGGGTTAAAGAAATAAAAATTATAAACAAGTAAAATAAAAATTACACACAGATAAAATAAAAATTACAAACAAATAAAATAAAAATTACAAACAAATAAAATAAAAATTACAAACAAATGAAATAAAAATTATATCTTAAAAACCGGAATTGCCAAGTTTCTGTGAAACTAAAACTGGGAAGTCCAGCTGTTTCGATTCTATTACGAAGCGTTCGATTAATAAGTTTTTTTTAATACAGTTTTTAGTTAATCAGCGAGACAATTTAGAAAAGAAGAAAAAAGAAGCAGTAAAGGAATATAACTATTAACTCTTTGCACTCGAAGACTTTTTTAAGTTTCAAAGGACTACTGTGAAAACTTAGCGTTCTTTTGGAAAGGGAAACAGATAATTACAAATGTTTACGATTTCTTATTTATTTGGTTAATTTAGTTTTACTTTAAGATAAAAGAAGCGTTTGAAACGATGAAAATACAGAATCTAATTAAACATATAATCTCTGAAGAAAATTATGCGTGTAGCCATAGCGGCGCCAGCCGAGTGCAAAGGGTTAAATTATCTAAAGTGTTCTAAATGATATAGAAAACAAAGAAATATAACCCTCTATAGCCCGAATTTTGTCTGCTTATCGGAGAAAAAATTACGATCGATTACAGTTTTTCACTTTGATTTGAAAATGTTTTAATAATTACCGTAGATGGATCGTGGTGTCGCTACAGTAATACAGTAATAAAATTGAATAGTGCAGCGATGACTGAAGAAAATTAATTTTTTCAAATATAGATAATGGTAAATACGAAAACGTAGATTCATCAAGATACATTAAAATGTAGATAAGGTAAATAGGAAAATGGCTTCGCAACTAATAATCTCATCTGAAAAATCACTAGCATCATCCTAACCGTAGATTCTTACAATGGAAAGATATTTAGTCGATTATAATAAAATCTTGCATTAAACGCGTCAGAAAAAGAATCATGTAACGTTATTTTAAACGTATCAATGAAACAATTAAAAAAATGTATCGTTAAAAATCATTTTGGTAAAATGTGATGACTGAAGAAAATTAATTTTTTCAAATATAGATACATCAGTTTGTAACTTTTAAGTCACACGGTCCCATAGAGGGTTAAGTAACGTAAAAAAAAACCGCTAAATAACGTATTTTTATTTATCTCTGATAACGTAGAAAATATTTAAAAACAATATATATATATAGTATGTAGTTCTGTTACTTTTATAACAATCGTCTTTTGTAAAGTGTACAGAGGATAGAATTTTCGTGATTTTCCTGTAAAAATTTCTTTCTTTAATCGAAACAATTATGCATGGAAGTTTGAAAAGCATTGGACGTTAGTAATTCACTACCCGACTTTTACGATGCAAATGGATATCGCGGTTCCATCAAAGCTCTGAATCGAAAAGTCGCCAGAGCTCGTTCGGTTTTTTTTCGAACGTTCGCGGTCAACTATCTCTAAAAATAAAGAATTTAGGTTACGTGTAACTTAATTTCCCTGCACAAAAACGTTTGTCACCCGATCGTTCGAACGAAACATGAAAACAAAGGGTATTCCAACTATGCTCTAACAACGATTCTTCTACTTAATAAAGCGTATGGTTCTCAAATTCATTAGTGGAAAAAGACACGAGCGTTGGTTACCATTAATTAGTACTCGAGAAATAATGACCTACTTGCCGTAAACTCGGTAAATTATTAATCTCCTCGCTGGTTCTAATAAGGTTGGAATAACGAACATTCACCGTTTTACCAGTGTCCGTATAATGATTTAAAATAATCGACCAAGTTCTGTTTAAATCAACTTGAAATTTTAATTAACGCTTCTTGCATTGTTCGAGCTTCGAAGAGCCTCGTTTTCTACACCACGAAGCTTCCGGTCTATTTCTGTAAGCCCTTATTTCTTTTTCGGACAAGCTCGTTGAAAAAAGAAAAAACAGGAAACAAAAAATCCCAGGATTTAAATTGTGAAATTAAGTCAAGTTTTGTGATATTTTCACATCGAAATAAGCCACGCTCGGATAACTCGTGTAATTTTTATGACGGTATGATTATCATACGTGAACATTAATTAACATGAAATTGTTTCTGCGAAGAGAAAATTATTTCTGAAACGTGTTCCTAAAAATTGCCAACGCTCGTTAAAAAAATTATATTACACTGTTAAAATTAAAAATTCAACTGTACATTATTTACACGACAACCCTTAATTTTTATAACAATGGTAAATTTCAAAAATCGAACCTATTCGTACAATTAAGAATTTTCCAAGCAACGTATCATTTATAGCAACCTCTAATAATTCATGGTTTTCCGTGTTTCTTCCACATTCATAAATTAATTAAAATATCAGTAACGTTAAAGTAGAGCCTTTATTTTATGAGAAAAGAAAAATATTCGGTCTCTATTAGGTTGTCCCGAAAGTTCCTATCTTCACGCAATGCTTTCGTCTAGCAATGTTTAAAATAAACATTCAGCCGTATTTGTTAAACGGAAGATGGAGGGAAAAATAGCACAAAATGAATCCTGTATAAAATAATAATATATCGTGAAACAAAAAATATCACGTATACATTACTCGTTGATAAAACGAAAGAAACTTTCGGGACAACCTAATATAAAATATGTTCATCTATAATTAAAATTGGACTTTATTGCTTGTGTTGCCCAGCTCCACGATTGGATTTGGACAGTCCAGAAAGCGGATACCACGGCCTGGTGAAGGAAAATGAAACTTTGGTCGAGGTCACGCCACAAATACGAGCTATAGGTGCCAAAGTCTGTTCCTTCCGTATCGCGAACAAACACCATGGCGAAGCGCCCTTCGAGATTGTTTTGAAAGAGAAAGGAATGGCAGAACTGAGAGCACTGCGAGTTCTGAACTGCGAGAAACGGCGTAACTACAAGTTTGATATCGAAGCCGTTGGCTGCAACGGATCGCTATCGGAAAAGTATGAACTGCATTGAATACGCCCGTCATTTCACGATGAAGGCACATAACTCGCTTTAGCTTTTGTTCAAACTGATATGTTGGTAACATGTACCGTTTGATTAAATCGCCAAATCTAATATTTCATTAAACAAACAGCTATTTTGTAATATCCAATTTCGATATTCCATTTGATTTTACAATAGAATGGGTTTTAACGAGATAACATTATTTGAAATGAACATGAATAGAACTCTGTTGTTATTCAGTTATATTTGAGCTAGCAGAAATAGGTTAAAAAGTAATAGAAAAAAAATTCGCATGGAAGTTTGTCCTACCTTCCAATATTTTTTAATCAAAGCCGCTTCCTGTTGTACTACTTTCTCGTCTATCTTCACGGGAAGTTTCCTGTAGAACTACTACTAGAAGTTATATCAAAGCTACTGTTCTTATAAAGGAAATTGACTAACCTTTACAGAAGAGTAAATCATCCAAACAATCCACAGAGATACCAAACTATCATTCATCATAGATACCTGAATGGATTTAGAAATATTTGTTTACCTTATATCGTAGAAGAATTCGTATGATTATTAATAACTAGATAATCTAATCTCGGTTTTTATTTTAAGACATATACGTTTTATATATGTAGATTTAAAACAAAAACATTGAAACAAGAACGTGATCTTTGTAATTTCGTTTCTTAAGTAGAGAAATGTAATGAAAAAAAATTCAATTCCTTTGTATCGATTTAAATTGTATTGTACAAAACAGTAACGTTACCATTCATTTGGTATTATGCATAGATATTGTATAGGTATCCCTAATAAGTAAAACGTCTGTCGTTTCCTTTTCTTTTTAGATTTTATATTCTATCTTGAAGAAGAAAAATATTAAAGAGCTATTTCGATTTTATTTTAGTGCCACGGTTCACATTACCGTGGTGGACGTCAACGAGTACGCACCACAGTTTCTGCAGCCGGCCTATGTCAGCACCGTGGACGAGGGTCGCCTATACGAAGAAGTTGTCCGTGTTGAAGCATCCGACAGAGACTGCACCCCGAAATTCGGTGACGTATGCAAATATGAAATTTTGACCGCCGACCAACCATTCATCATAGATAATGAAGGAGCCATACGCAATACCGAACCATTGGATTACGAGCGTTCCCATAATTACATTTTGAGCGTGGTAGCGTACGACTGTGGTATGAAACAATCTGCACCAGCCATGGTCACCGTTAAAGTCAACCGTGTCTGCGCGCCTGGTTGGAGAGGAATTCCAGAAAGGGTTGATTATGCCGCGGGCGTAGGTTCTCAACCGTTGCTTCCTTCCGCCCGGCTGGATCTTTGCGACGCTCCCTGTATATTGCGCAACGTTAGAGCCACCTTAACTCTCGCCACGGATCATATAGGAAAAGGTTGTGATCGTGACACGTATGGTGTGCGCAGCCAGCGTAAATTATGCGGTGCATCCCGAGATAGCATAGATTTGTTGCCAACTCCTGGGCCTACGACTTCTTGGACGGCATCGTTGTCTCGAGACGAGGGCAGGGAAGCGGACGAAATTTTCGAGTTCGACGGCGTCGATTCCGCTGCCATTGTACCTAATGACGTTCTCGAGCATACCTTGGCACAGAAATTCACAATTGGAGTTTGGGTGAAACATCGACCCCGTCCCAGACAAGACCCTCACGTTAAAGAACACATTTTGTGCGCTGCCGATGATCACAGTTAGTAATAACTACATTTGTCTTAAAATATATGTTTTATAGGATACGTTTTAAACCTGTTTCGTTAAACGATTGATTGTTTGATTTTCAGAAATGAATAGACACCATTACGCCATGTTCATTAGAAACTGCAGACTGATTTTGCTACTTAGACGCGATTTCTCGGAGGGCGATCCTAATATCTTTCGGCCTGCCGAATGGCGTTGGAAACTTAGTCAAGCGTGCGACGACAAGTGGCATCATTATGCCGTTCAAGTCGATTTCCCCCACGTGACTTTGTTCGTCGATGGAGAGGAATGGCACACGGACGAAAAGAATCCTGAAGTTATCGACGACTGGCCCCTGCATCCTGCGAAAGGTGTCAACACGACTCTTGTCGTTGGTGCATGCTGGCAAGGATCCGATAATAAAACGAAACATCATTTCCGTGGCTATCTGGCCGGACTGTCCGTTCTAGTTGGACGAAACGAGAAACCCGACGTGCTCTCTTGCTTGCGTCGTTGCCAGGAAGGTATTCACGTGCCATCGATGGATTTGCTACAACCAGGAACCCAGTTACTCACCAATTCTGACCTAACAGAGGTACGAATCGATGGAGATAATCGCACTAATGTCGAAACTCTTCTCCGTCGTATCGGTTATTCCAACTCGAGACGATTCCCCACGCCGGGCCGTCGCAATTTCCGCTTAGAAACGACAATTGTATGCGAAGGTAGCGAGAACAATCCGCTTCCGGTACCAACCATTCAATCGTACGTCACTGTATTACCACCTCCTCGTCCAGGAATAACCGTCAACGGTACCGGCTACGTGGCCAGGGAATACGCAGATTTTCGTCTAGGTGTACGTGTATTCCCGGATGCTCGCGTCACTGCCGGTTCCGCTGCCAGATTGGATGCATGCGCAGTCAGTGTTTATCCAAGTCTTAATCCCGACCATGAGAGTTTGAGTTTACCCGGCGATGCTTTGCGTAGATTCCATTCTATAACTGCGCGTGTAGACAGAGATGGTGTTGTTCTCTCAGGCGCCGACACGCCTTACAACTATCAGCAATTGATACGTCTCATCATGTATACGAATCGCAAACCAGCTTACTATCTCGATCGCGTATTCAAACTGACTTGCTCCGAACTTAGCGGCCGATTCGCTAGCAACGAATACGTGCAGACACTTGCCGTTATTCATCCGAAAGAGAAAACTACCGCAATTCCCCACTCGACTCCCGATGAACCACCGATAGCCAGAATTCTGGAACCAGCACCTGGTCACGTCCAATTGTCTCCTCATCATGCGGATTTGTCGGACGAGTACGCGACAGCTGCGCTTCGCGAAGGAAACAGGAGCATCGGAGGTGCGAGCGGTAGTCACGCAGTTACGATTGTGGCCGCTGCCTGCATTTGTTTTTTGCTTTTAATGGCTGTGGTCGGAGCAGCGAGAGTCAGAGGTGCAGCGAAAAGACGACCATCCGCTGGAGACGAGTTGGCTGCTGAGACTGAAATGGCTTGGGACGATTCCGCGCTCGCTATTACCGTTAATCCAATGGAGAGGCTCACGGAACGCGATCCTCATCATCAGAGCCAGAGAGACGAGGACGTCGATGACTCGGGAAGCTCAGATTCCGAAGACGGATCGTACAGAGATGACGATTTATACATTTCCGATTGTGAAAATGATTGCGAGCTAAACAACGGTCGACATCGCCGTCACACTTCACCTCATGATTTGGAATGGGATCATCGTGATTTTTAAATTACTATTCCTCTGCATTCACCATCCCCTTTCTTCGTGTGGTGATTAAGTGGAGTACTAACTCATAATTGTTTCTCATTGTTCCCCTTTCAAATGATTATTGTTATTATTTCTTTTCTTATGACGCTTCGTACCGCATATATAGACCCGTGTGCTGCAATCCTACGGCGAGTCGCTCGAATAAATTAAAACTTCAACAATTCTAATGTTCATCCATTGAAACTTTTTGGACCTCGATGTGTCTTTTTGAAGAACATCTTGATATTTTCGGTAATCAATCCGATATTTCCTATAAATAAATACGAAAGCGTCGTATTATATCCGTCCCCATAGATGATGGCATGATTGGTATCGTAAAATATTAATACACCAACTAGTTAGTACTCTCCTTAAAAGCCAGCAAAATTTGTAAGAGAGTGCGGGACGCTTTATCGAATAGTTAAAACACTTTCTATCTACAACACGTCACTGATGTTGGTGAGATAAAAGATACACGTGAAAGATACTTAAGTTTACTGGGAAGTTCTCGGTAAATATTGGAAGCAATTAATTTATATTTGACACTCATTACTGCTAATTATTATAATTAATATTATTATTACTGCTACTATTATTATTACCATTATTATTTTTATTATCAGTAGCGGTAGGACGAGGGAACTTTTTTTATACTCTTAATTATCTTCTCCTCCTTTTATTCTACTTTATTCTATTCCACAATTATTTGTTACAAATGTTTACTAACGCTGACTATATTCGCTATTGTATTCGATTATTGTTTCCTTTTATAACGCAGGACAGCCCGATAACGTAATTTGATTTTACAACGTTATCTAATTCAACCTATATTCTTCCTTGTTTCTAACTAAACGTTTTAACTTGACAATTTGATCTCATAAGTATACACATATATCTATATATTTTTTTCATAACAATCGCGTCTTTCATATTCGAATAAAACTAAGTATTTAAAATCGTGGATCCCCATCTTATATTAGCATGCTATCAATGGAGAACGAACAATAAAAAAAGAAAAGAAAAAAAAAAGTATATATACATTATATATACATATATATATATATATATTTCTAATCGGTAGCACATAAAATCGGGCTGAGCCTAGGCCATCGTATGATACTTGCCCAATTTTCCACTTTATTTTTAAGTAAAACCTCTAATATAATTTGCACAATGTTCCTTCCTAATCAATCTACAAACTCTTAGCTCTTAGTAAGGACATTGCCGCGCATCTTATGATAGTGCTTCACCATTAAGTACGGTATAATATCATATCCGTATACATGTGTGCGCATGCATATAGATTTGTATGCAAGTTCATTGCGTATACAGACTGTATGAAGTACATGTGTATGTGCATGAAAAAAAAAAAGAAGAAAAAAAAAAAAAAAATAACATGTGTACTTATATATACATACAGCGTCCGATCATTATTCTGTGGTGAGGAACCGTTTTGTGTGAGGGAGCGATTATTCTTGGAAAATAATGCGCAGCAAATCGACCAGCAAAGGTATCGTTTGTTATTTTTTTAAAGGATTATCGTGCAATCGTACTCGTTTCATAGGGAAACTGATTTTTATGTGCCTTTAAGCGACTAGTATGTTGAATTCTACTCTATATTTTAATAGCGAACACTCGAACTGATTTCCTATCAGTATCTCGCATGTTAGGCATACCGCTCGAGAATCTCTCGATAGCAACTGCTCTACTGTTGTTGTATTTTAAAACATTAACTGTTATAATGGCATAGGTGTTAAGAGACAAACGCATAGAAAAATATTGGCCGTTCGCTGGCACACGATCCGGCGCGTTCACCGCAGAGAAAATTCGAGAATTGTACTTTGGTGTATTAAGCGGAAGTATGCATCCTATTCCTGGTACCGATGAGTGAACGCGGATGGCTCGTTTGTCACTGAATGCATGCCCGTACGTGCAATGATCCGCAGGGTATTAATTATCGACGAATGATCTCGTAAATGACTGCGCATTGATACTCGCTACGAAGTAATGAAAGGATCTTGTGTATGTATTTAGTGTTATACCGACCGATCGAATATTTAGTACTGAAAGTTTGTGTACGGATATCTATATTCATAGAAACTATATGAACAATTTATTTTTCCAACGAGCATATCATATCATTTTTATAAGAGATTTGTCGGAAGTTTGAAAACTTTTCGTAAGAGCTCCTACATAGCAACTCGCTATCGTGATGTTACTTGCCATAATCGCGACTTGTTTCTCTCAACTTTCTTTTTCGAACGAATTATCATTTCGTTTTACCATGTCTCGTTCGGACGAAGACACGCGCCTTGTCTTTGTCCGTTCTTTCGTTTAAAGGAAAAAAAAAAGAAAAAAAAAAAAGAGAAAAAAACGGAAAAAGAAAAAAGCTCTGATCGAAGAAAAATTAACGACGCGTCGATCGAACGTTTCGAGGTGTCGCGGAAGGGGAAATGAGAGAAGAAAACGTAATAATAATGGTCGCTAAAAGTGAAAAACGGAAAGAAAAATAATACACTGCTATTTATTTCTTTTACCTTTTATTTCTCGTAAGAGCGTACATGCGACACACGTGTATGCGTATTTCTATTCCTTCGCAAGTTCCGCGCGAATAGACCAATTAAAAATGCTTATCACAAATTATAAATCTTTCGTCTGATTTACAATCTCGTTTCGTAGTTTTTGCAAACGCAGTTAAGTTATTCTCGAAGATATCGATCGAAACGCATTTCACTTATGTACGGTGTAATACTCGGGAAAACGATCCTAACTTGAAAAAAAAGAATGAATTCCACTCTTTTTACGGAACTATACATTCTATATATATACACATACACATCGCAGATCGTGTGATTTATCACGAGCCATAAGAAGAAAAAAAGAAAAGGAAAAAAAAAAGAAAGAAAAAAGAAAAACTCGCCTGATCGTAAAATTCGATTGACCGATTCCTTCTTCAATCGCACAACACAAACGCCCCACAGACCCTTTCTTGAGTCTTTTACACGGCATAAGTATAAAATCTGACAACTGCACAAAAGAGTAAATGCTGGCTTTCGGAGCATTAGGAATGCGAGAATTTGAATCGCGATGCGTTCTGTGCCGGAAGTCGTCTTCGACGAGAGTATCCGTTGACGACTGGAGTACAGGAAGGGAGCATTCTTTTGTTACCCGGTCTAACGAGCCATTTGGAGCAAAAATGATATATATACATCAAGAAAGACTCGTTTTTCTCGGCTGATAGCGAAGATATTCGTATGAGAGAACGACACCATTGCAACCTAACTAGGTGTACACGCCTGCTCTATAAAAAAAAATGGAAAGAAAAGAAAGGAACTACGCAGAACAAAAACCAACTAGATGATACTATTATATAATATATATTATACATAAAAATATATCTAAGCTGTTTGCAAATGATGATTTAAGAGATGTGAGGAAGAAGAGGAAGAAGAAGAAGAAGAAAGAAGAAAAAAGAAAAAGAAAAAAAAAACAGAGAAAAGATGGTATGAATTTGTAATGTACTATTGTATTTTGTAGGCAGCTAGTGTACGTATACATATGCACATGTATCCGTGTATGTATGTTTACGTATATAAATATACATACTCTTCGACATTTACACGTACCGTTCGCCTAAATAGTCTGCAGAATATTTTCAATTTTACATCGGTTCAAGCTGCGACAATTCAGGAGCACTGTTCGCGATTGTGAGAGTTAATTGTGACACTCAGCCCGCAAATCTTTGTTCCCGAATGGAAACACTTGGCCCGAATTTGTTAGAGCACTTGGGCGCACGGCAGATTCACATAGTACGCTCTCGCCACTGATTCGTATACAAACGTACGTATACCCTCGATGAGAAAAAAAAAAAAATAATAATAACGAAAAGCAAGAAAGAAAGAAAGAAAAAAAAAAAGAAAAAAAAAAAAAAAAAATAATGAGATAAAATACCAATCCTACGGTCACGTTGTAATGAATTAAATAATCAACTATACCGACTATATAGCTAGGCCGTAAACGAGACTTTACGGGCCGACTAAATTCCCTCCCGTCGCAGATTGATTGTGTGTTAACTAATAAGGATAAGTAACGATATAGTACCGTTAAGGAATTTAATTATTAATACTGATACTATCTGTACGCTAAGCACAGTTTCAAAGTCGTAAGTGACGCAAAGTATGTCTAAGGCGAAGAAAGGATTATAAACACGAGTCTTAATTTAAAACATGTGACACACTGAGTTACTCGGCGCGTCTGCACGCGACGCACAGAAACGTCAAATTACATTGTTATCCTGCAACTGAAAATCGTTCGACAAGAGAAATATTAGCAATAGTACTGTACACAAAGAAGTATACACACAGGTACACACGTACATGCTCACGTACACGCATACACACACACACACACACACATATACACGTACACGATGAACACGCGCGGCCGCATATACACGCTGCACAGGCTAGGAAAATGAAATACTATCTATAACGACATATTATAAATAACATTAAGACGTCAACTGTATTTGTTTAATAAAGATGTACATTCGAAATGTGAAAGAACTAGATTTCCAGCTCACGGGACGCATTAGAATTCAGTTACGCGTTACTTACATTTCCTTTATAAATGTTAACTTCATTTCGTGTATTTTTGTATCGCGGTATTATTATTGTGTTTGATTGCCAGTTATTTTACTTGTACGTGTAACAATAGAACTTTAAATCTTGAGTTATACATGTTGGAGAACAATGTTAGTTGAAATTAATAATTTAAGTTTGTGCATAAAAAAAGAAGTAGAAATCTTATCGTTTCAATGTCTCATAGGCTGGAAGATAGTTGATATTGATTTCACCCCTCTTTATTTACAGTAAATAAATATTTTTATTTAGAGGCGTTTTATACATTATCCAAATTTTTTACCTGTTAAGGAGAATTGATTGAAATTAATATTCTTTTTTTGTAATGTAATATTTAATACATACACCTGGAAGCAATTTTATTGCTATTACAATATGTTTAAAAAATACTTTAAGTATTAAATATTTTTATTATTGTTTGGGTTATAATTCACTAATTGGTTCTGTTTTTTTATTTTTTTATAAATAGTTTTACTTTATATCTTATAAATCAAAGATTTGATAAAATAAAAAGATAGTCTTTATAAATATCAGAATTCTTTATTTTAGTATATATATTATTAAATTAAAATTATTTTCAACATTAACAGCATCAATTGTATACGTATACAAATGCTATTATATTATGAGATTTTTTTTAATTTTCATTAAATAGGTTTTATATATCTTAATATTTTTTTTCCATGCGCTTAATACATATCATATATTTACAATTATATACGATAGGCAAAATATAAACAAATATTTTCGAAACTATATAAATAAGGATTTACATTGAAATTTTTGCATGCTTTAAGAATCAAATTATTTGATAATATCTTCATGTTTTTAATATAATATTCACAGCTGTTTGGCTATGAACTTTTGAAAGGAAAAGCTACTAATAAACATATAAATTCTTTGTTTAAAGAAATGATTCGTTGGGAAAAATATGTTAGCTCTATCATTCTAGGAAAAATGTGAAAAAACTTTTCGTTAATGCGTCGAAAATATTTTTCAGCGTGAATATCCAACAGGAAACTCAAAAATATTAATTTGTATTTGTGAATCTTACAAAATGTTTCTTTGTATTCAAGTGTCACTCTTACCCATGGTGTGAAGTTATAATGCTTCAGTTAAATATTTAGACATTTTTATTCGTGCGTTTAAATATTTAATTGATGATGCAACTTTAAACAACTCCAGTCTTAGTAATGCAGAATTTTACGGCCTTAAACCCAATTTCATTTCTGTACAATGAATGTATTAATCATTGTTATTTATAACTCATGATCGTTTTATCCTACCATGAACATCTTATTAATTAGGCTTATACACATTAAAATGATTTAAAAACATTCCATAACTTTACAATAATATTTTAGTTAAACTTGATAAGAATCAACTAATGTTAATTTTGGGGAATGAATTACTAATACAATTAAATTAAATATTGACAGAAGCAAGAGATAAGTACTCATACATCGACTTCAGATGTAAAATGAACATGTATTGTTTTAAGTTAGTCTCTATTCTCGTTCTTTCTTTATCTTTACAATAAATAATATATTGTTTTTTTTTTATTTTCGTATCAAATAAATGTTTCATAACGAAATACCGCTTTCAATATTTTTTTTTTCTTTTTTTACTTGATTTCTATTACATTTACTGCAAACAGCAGCCCGTATCTCAGTATCAGCAAACGATAATCGCTGTTTGTTCACCACTATGGGGTGAGAATAATTTTATATTCTCTGCATTCCAATGTAAGAGTGCACTTTGACATACAACACTCCATACATAAGGAATGAAGAATTCTTCTGGCTGTTCCTCTTCAACGTATTTAAATTTTAGTTCTGGAAATTTCTGAATAATATAAAAATATATAAATAGAATAATTATCATCACGATTTGGTTTTATGAAACGTATTATTATACGTGTACAGTCAACCCTCCTATAACGTGGTATTTTGAGAACGCGGTTTCCGCATAACGCCGACCTGAAATTGCGATAGCCCTCCTATAACGCGGCACTCTGAGAACGGGGTTTCCATATACCGCGGAGCTTGACAGCGAGGATGAGTGTTAAAAGATTTTACAAAAGTCTTTCTTGTTTCTGTTGGAAAACAGTTCTTTTGTTTACTTTTTGTTTCATTTTTTTTATCATTTCCTTATACGAACTCTTCGATTCAATAAAAATAATTTATAATTTAATCTCGTCTTTTGTATTTCTAGGTCTCCATATAACGCGGTACGAATAGTGTGATTTGTACTAATTCTGAGTTTCTTATAGCGCGGTTTCCATACAACGCGGTAGACGGTTTCCATACAACGCGCTACGAATTAGCCCGGTTTGTACGGTTAAATCCGAGTTTCTTATAGCGCGGTACGCACTCACCGCGTTATAGGAGGGTTGACTGTATATCAAAGAAAATAATTTAATTAAATAGAAGCTACATATTAAACATAGATGAAACATACCCTTAAACGGTCGCGTGGCCATTCACTAGTACCTTGTTGGATTGTAGTTAATACTTGACTCACACCAAGTTGTGATTGATCCTTTTGCTCCAATTTATAAGAAAAGAAATTTATGACCTAGTGGAAGAATTTCATTCGTTATTCGTACGATTTAAAAACAAAATATTGAAGAAATTTTATATTAAAATTTACAGAATCTATATTTTGCACGATATCTTGAAATGCTGAATGTGTCCTGAACGGTTGAAAAATATCCTTTTTATACAAAAGGGTATATATTAAGTTTGGATTGTGTGCAAGTCTATGAGTTAAACAACTGTTTATAATTTCTAGTACCATTCGTAAAACTTCCTCAAGTATTGTTAAGTCTTGGATCTGAAATAGAGTGAATTTAATGTTTAAATTGTTTAATATAATTTATTTGCTATAAATTATTGCAAAATCTTACCAAATCTGTATTTGTTGTTGTTCCATTAACTGTAATGGTAGTACTGTCAGAAGAAACAGAAGGCTGTGTGCGTATTTTTGCTTCTAGTCTAGCATGCTTCTTCGCAAGAGTTTCAAATAAACTTAGTAACCTTTGACTAACGTAAGGATGTAAAGATGTGAACTGTGCTGACATATTTGCTAAAGCTGCTAAACAATTTGTATGAAGATACTTGTCCTATGAAGTATCAAAATCATTTTATTACTTGATTATTATTCTTTTACTATATTTTATATTTATGTTCGTACACGTCCTTACCCTCATTTTAAACATATTATATTGTATGGTTCTTATAACAACAAGAATTAAAAGACCTCCTAATGATATTTCGCTTATTGATCTTTCTGTATACCAACTCACGCCCTTAAGCATCTAAAAATTAATAATTATTAGTAGTTAAAAATTTTGTACATTTATGCGTAATCTTTATAAATAGCGTAAACATTATTTTTCGAAAACACTTACTATTTCATGTATCCTTTTGTTAAACGTTTCATCTTCGCTTAAAATCAAAAGGATAATGAGAGACATATAAATGTGATGAGACGTATTGTTTGGGGCATGATATAATATTTGAAGTATTGGCGTTACCTATATAAAAATAGCGAATTAGAAATTTCATAATAAACCTTAGATCTATAATACTTTAAAGTTATTTTATCGATGAATTAATAAATTTATATTCACCAATAATTGTATATCTGATCTTCTCATGATATCTTGTTTAACATTTGAATTCCTATGCAGCAACATGTATAATAATAATGTAACTTCATCTGTGTTTGGTATTTTACATATGGTATTATACAATTTATTCAAATTAAACCTAAACGCGCTTTTTGCCTGCATGGAATACTCTTCTAAAAAAAACATATTCAATTAACTATCATATTTGAAAATTAACTTAGAAATTAATTAAATTACTAGCCTTGCATGTCGATAAATGTGAAAAGTGCATTTCTATAAGGATTTTGAGTCGCGGTACAATGATTTGTTAACACCAATAGCAGTAATAACGATTGACTAGCAAGAGGTGTTTCTGTATCACGTTTTCGTTCTTCTTCTTCAGAAGTACCATTGCTTGCAACTTGTACATTTTTTAAACTACTACCCATACCCATTGTAATTACATTCCATAATCCAGCTGAAATATTTTAATAGAAGAAAATAATATAAATTGTGTTTCCTTTTATAAACAAAGCGATAACTTCGCACAGTAGATTAATTTCACTGTTTAATAATTTTTAATGCAAATTTTTTAAAAATAAAAATATCTTTTTATACAAAGATGAATATTTGTACGTGGAAATACAATTAACAGTATCTATTTATAAAAGCAAGCCTTTCTGATTCAAAGTACGTTATATCATTAAACGTACCAGCTATACTAAAAACAATACTCCCTCCCGGTTGCTGGGTAAGTAAACCTGGAGGAGCGTGTTCCTGTTGCACAAAATTATGCAATAACGTGCACACCAGTGCTGGTGCGTGTTCACTAGAATGTGAATGCATTGCTATTTTGTAGATCGAGCTATATTCAGCCGCAGTTTGCGAAAACAGTTGTACAGAAAGTAGTACAAGTAAGCAATTTATTGCTTCTAGGTGAACAACATACGTAAACTCACTGTTGAAACAAAATTTTTTATGTCAAATATAATTTTATTAAAAGAAATACCTGTTAAATAAGATAAACTTAAAAAAATATAACATAAAATTAATATAAATATTATATACACCGAACAAGCTTTATTTAGTTCATAACAGATTTATCAATCAACGCTAAAGCAAATATATAAAATAGAATGATATAGTATAAAGATATTGTAATCTACATACCACAGCGGTACGTCTGTTATAATATCAATTAATGCTTCAAAAAGATCTTCTAATCTATAAGATGAATTTGATTGCGTTGGCACTGGTAACCGAGGTGCTTCTATGTGCTTTATCATTTCTTCTTCGCCAATCGTTTCAATGAAATATTTCAATATACATCTTACCGCAAACAACGCGTTATATGTTTGCCACGCTGACATGATTCTGTAAATTTTAATTATCAATAAAATATAAATTAATCCTTCTTAATTTCTCAATCACAATTTTGAAATATAACAAAGAAAAGTATCGTACTTTTGATTTTGCATCGGTGCGAGTAAGTTACTAGCACGCATAAGAGCGACTTGTATCAAACTACCAAAATTACCGGTAGTTAAATTATTCGCGAGTAGCTGTTGGCATGAGGAATCCAATCGGGAGTCTAATTCTATTTGGTCGTTTCTGGTTACAGGTGGTCTCATGTTGTAAGATAAAAAAGTGTTCCAAAATGGATCATTTGGAAGAATACTCTTTTTTCCGCAGAACCCCTCCAAATAAATATTTTTCGATAGATCATCGTATCGACTTGGTGTTGTACCCATTGCCTTGCCTTAAATTTCTAAAAACAGAGAATACATTAAATACTTTTTATACCCAAGAATTTGATACATCGGTAAAACACATTCATCTGTAAAATATTTTTTACTGTTATTTCAATGTATCTGAATATTGTGCAATGAAAATCTATTTCCAATGATTCCATATTATAGTATAAATTTTTCTTTAATATATTGTACTTAGCTATAATGAAAATATAAGTCGAACATTCCTTCGATATTATTTTAACGAGGAGAAAAAAAAAAAACTACAAAACATTTAAATCATATGAAAACACCGTATAACAACATACTTTGACAATCCACTGTCATAGAAATTTAGTAATTCAATAAAGGCACCTAAGAATGGGGTTTAGTTTCACGTACTATCGCCTTTATGCGCCTAAGGGTTTCTCGTATCAAAATTATCATTAAACTTTTTTTACAACACCTTTACAGCAATATGAATAGAATGACAAACTCGAAGAAATATAACCTCTTTACATGTCAACCGAGTGCTTTACAAATATATAGATAAATCAAAATGAGCGCCATCTTCGCGATTCATTAAATACACATGTCCAATTATTTAAATTGATAATAATTCGTAATTGCTCGGTCGTATAAAGCTAAAATCAAAAAAATAGAAATACCACGATAGATGTGTTTGCAGATAACACGTGGAAACAAGTTCCGCATCATTAGGATGATGTATTAATTAATTATAAGCATGCGAATAGCGTTTGTCAGCAAATGGACTATTTAAGTTCACTACCTTGGAATAATTAAATTAATGTATATTTTACAAACAGGTCTCGATACGTATGAAAATTATTAATTATATATAATTGTTCGTTAATTTTTTGACATTGCATACTGTAACACATTAAGTCATAATATTATAATAAGACACACTTGAAAAAAGAAAAGAAAAAAAAAAAAAGAAAAAAAAATGGAGGTATATT
Organism: Ctenoplectra terminalis; assembly: GCA_019453375.1. NCBI lineage: Eukaryota > Metazoa > Arthropoda > Insecta > Hymenoptera > Apidae > Ctenoplectra > Ctenoplectra terminalis. The sequence continues at coordinate 44,963 of SMSQ01025959.1, forward strand.
TATTCCCAACGTATAAAATTAAATAAAAAGTTATAGTTAATACGGTTTCGGTAAAAATAAATAATTTGTATACCGTGTATATAGATCACTGCGCTGTACTTTTTTGGAACAATTTTCTGACGGAATGAAATTTTGTCTACAGTGTAGATTTTTATTTTTATCATAAAAACTGCTAAAATGAACCGTCATCATAAATTATTACAAAACGAAGAACTATATTTTCAGTCTATAGATATGATAAAATCCACTGTTATAGGAATTCAACAACAAATTTATCCTATTAAGAAATTCCTCGGAGATAGGAAAAAAGAAATTGTTAAGCAGATCAGGTTGGTTTATAATTTTCGTAACAAGCATTATGAATTTTTTCAATAAAACTAATGTAATAAACAATATAAAAATGATAATAAACCATCTTGTTGAAATAACAGTTAAGTTTAAATTACGGTAAAATTTAATACCAGATTGTTTAACGCAAATAATAAAAAAAAATGACACATTTTTAAAACAGGGTTAAATGTGACCGTAACAGATATTTAATTACGAATTTAAAAACCAATTTATACACAAATAAAAATTTTGATACACTCGATTCACAGTTATTTAAATTGGTCTATATATTTAAAGATAACAAAACGTACAAACAATTTATAAATTAAATACAAAGAGGAAAATGTAAAAACTGCGCTCTTCAAAAATNAAAAATTTTGATACACTCGATTCACAGTTATTTAAATTGGTCTATATATTTAAAGATAACAAAACGTACAAACAATTTATAAATTAAATACAAAGAGGAAAATGTAAAAACTGCGCTCTTTAAAAATATTTTTTTCATCGCAGAAGAGATAAAAATGGGACTAAAATTTTATTCGCGAAAAATTACACGAGTACATCTTAGTTGCTTTAACCCTCTATGTCTTTGTGTGACTTAAAAGTTACAAACTAATCTATCTACATTTTAAAAGATTTATTTCATTTGGTTTAAAATTTATTAGTTAAAAAATTTTCAAATCAAAGTGAAAAACTGTAATCAATCGTAATTTTTTTCCTCGATACGCGGACAAAATTCGAGCTATAGAGGGTTAAAAATAATAAAATTATACAAATATAAATTCAAGGAAAAATGAAATTCAGTTCGAGCACTCGAACGATACTTCTAATAATTTAATCGTTACATTAACTTTCTCGCTACAAGTATTATACGCTCACCAATTATTAACAACATCTGGCTCCTTTTTCGCAAACAGTAAAGAAAGAAAGTCCTACGAATGCAGCACCTTAGAATTCACGCGGACCTTCTACGAGTACACGTTAAAGGAGCTCGTTAATATTGAACGAGTATGCGAGGAATGTCTTGTACGGTTGAACATCGATTTGTTAACGGCAACAAAGGGTCGCATGCAACCACCGTCTTATTTATCTCCGGAAGAGATGAGGAAAGCTTACGAAATGTGCTCTGACGCATTCGACGAAACGAAGGACGAGACATCCTGTCGCTGCACTTGGGAGAACAAACCTACGTGGGATCTCGATGCAACTCAGGATATCCTAGTCAAACCAAGAGAAATAACACGAACGGAATTCGACGAGTCCGACTTGAAGTTTTGGCAAGAAATCGTTTACCTTAGAGCCAAAATGTTCTCCTTGCCAAGAAAACGAATCGATCTGTAGGTAAATTTCTTTAGCCGATCATTTTTTAATAACAATATTAGACACTGATTGTGAGGGTAGGAAATGAGGGTAAATGAATCTGAAAGTTAAGAATATAGAGTTGGACGCGGGAAACGTACTTTTACGTTTTTTGTAATCTGTTACTGGAGCGCGGGTCGCGTAATATTTAACACTAAACCTACCGACGATTAAACTATACCTGCTTGTATCAAAGAAATTAGAATAATAGATACTTGGAAAAATACACAATACTCGAGAAACAAATGTTTGAGCATATATTTTACGGAAAATCACGAAAAAATATTCAAAAGTGTACCATTAATAATTAATAAAATTTGGAAAAGAAATTACGAAACGGTCATTTGACCGCGTTGGTAGGTTTAGTGTTAATATTTTCCCTGCGGACCGACGCTGAAATTTTCGTTCAGGCGTCTGTAATTACGTAAAATAAAAAATAATGTTTCGTTCAGAAGAACGAAGTAGTTATCGATTTATTGCGATTTTACCGAATGATCAAACTCCCGCGAAAACGAAAAAATCTTAAGACTAAAGAATATAAATCTTAGAGTCGGTTAAGAATATAAATCTATATGTATCAAGTTGGTCAACGTGTGATTGCTTCTATGGGAATCAATTCGATTTCAGTTAATTAAAATTCTCTAAGTTACGAATGAAATGATGAATAGCTTTGTAACTCATCGTGCAGCGTTGACGCTAGGTTTACGGGCATCGATTGGATCATTTTGATGGCTACATTGAAACTACATTGAAATTTTTTGTAACATCATTGCTCAGTTTACATCAAATTAATAGATTTTCATAAGCACAGATTTATTTACCATATTTTTCTATATAGATTTCATTTTGAGTTTACATTTCCCGCACGCATGATTGTTAAACTCGAGCACGAAATCTGAATTGCGTCAAATTGACGGATTCCGTAAATCTAGTGTTAAATGTTTTTAGAAAAAGTGGAATCGAAATCCTTTCGGGATCTGTGAAAGGCAAACATCGAACAAGCATTCAACTGTCGTTGAAAACCTCCGAGTTCATTCAAATTCTCAAAGAGAAGGAAGCTCCGATGATCTTCTCCGTGGAACACGAACTATCCAAGAGGAATTCTTTGAAGTTTATCGATGGAAAATTTTTAACCAGCGACGTTTGGTCAAAGATCTTGGACGTTCACGGAAATCAATTCGGATCGAAGTGGCATTTACTGCTTTGTCCGCAAGTCGAAAGAATTGCTAAAAAACGCTTGATACCGGTGCTGCACTTGAGTCTGCCTCATACTTTCAATTTTATCTCGACCATTACGAAATTCACCAATTTTCTGTTAACGAAAACAGATTTAATTGCTCTGTTGCAAGACAAGAGCGAAGCTGTTTGGTTGAACAGCTGGAAATTGCAGTTCCAGATGATCGAGGGGAAAGATATAGCTGCGACGCTTATACAAGCCTTTTGGCGCGGTTATTGGGTAAATTATATTTCTCTCGCTAATAATACAGATAGTAAAATGATGTAAAAATATTATTAAGGTAGTTTACAAAATATTCGCAGCTCTGGTTACTGGTTGCAATTATTTTTAAACGATATATATGGAATGAAACGATATTAATTTATCACTCGAAAAACCTTTTCGTGCTGATTACAGTCGCATATTTTTCAGTTATTTTCATTTCGATCGTTTCGTCTCGATAAACTGAATTTTTGAAGCGCTCGATATTTTCTAGGATACTTAAAATAAAAGTGTGCAATCGGTGCATTTACATTTTTGTAAATTTACATTTCTTAAATTTGGTCGATTGAACTTATCGAAATAAGTATGTTGCAATTACTTTTTAAACGACGTATACGGAATGAAACGATATTAATTTATCACTCGAAAAACCTTTTCGTGCTGATTACAGTCGCATGTTTTCCAGTTATTTTCATTTCGATCGTTTCGTTTCGATAAACTGAATTTTTGAAGCGCTCGATATTTTCTAGGATACTTAAAATAAAAGTGTGCAATCGGTGCATTTACATTTTTTAAATTTGGTCGATTGAACTTATTGGAAAAGGGGTGTTGCAATTATTATTTATTTATTTTGTTTCTTTTTCTCTCTGTTCCTTCGCTACTCTCTTTATACTTCAACTTTGCATTAAGTTGTCCCGAAAGTTTCTTCCGTTATCTTCACGCAGTGATTTCGTCTAGCAATGTTTAAATAAACATTCAGCCTTATTTGTTAAACGAGAGAGGAAAAAAATAGTGCAAAACGAATCCACCATAAAATAATAATACATTGTAGGACATAAAATATTACGTATCCATTACTTATTAATAAAACCAAAGAAACTTTCGGGACAACCTAATATATTATCTTCGTGTATAATAAAGCCTATTGNTTATACTTCAACTTTGTATTAAGTTGTCCCGAAAGTTTCTTCCGTTATCTTCACGCAGTGATTTCGTCTAGCAATGTTTAAATAAACATTCAGCCTTATTTGTTAAACGAGAGACGGAGGAAAAAAATAGTGCCCAACGAATCCACCATAAAATAATAATACATTGCAGGACATAAAATATTACGTATCCATTACTTATTAATAAAACCAAAGAAACTTTCGGGACAACCTAATATATTATCTTCGTGTATAATATAGCCTATTACTATATAATACTACTATATAATAATATTATAATATCACTATAATATTACTATACATATAATATTACTACTTTTACCTCAATTTATTCAAGGCCAACTTAACTTACTTCTGAAGTATAATCACAAACAGAATACAACTTGACCAATTTCTATTCAGCTGCGGAAAAGAAAATGGCACTCGGGACGCCTCTACATAGCCGCCAGCCTCATATGGTTCGCCTGGCTCTCGTACAAAGAAAGAAGAGAAATGCACCGGCGGTACCTGAAGAAAATGCTCATCTCCCTGAAAACTACTCGAGAGCTCACTCTGAAGCTCAACAAAGAGTTCGATTCGATAATTCAACAGCCTCACGTCGTCCTTCATCTACCGTCCATCGGCTATCCCGCGGAACTTCGACAGATACAAAATCCAAAGATGTTCGCCATCTATCAGAACATTTCGATCCTACGAATCTGTTTCGTTCGCAATCCGAAAACCGAGGTCGTCTACATTTTACCCGTGAAGCCGACCGAGGACCTGCTAATGATGTACAGCGATTTCATCGAATCGATATCGCCCGACGAGGACGTGGCCAAACGAATCACTTTCATCGCCCTTTCGCAGGCCAGGACTTTCGAGGATCGTCCGTTAAACGTCTCGAGAATTCTTCACTGTTCCGAGGAGTCTCTTAACGAGATCAGAAGAAAAATAGCCGGAAAATCGGCTTACTTCCTGCCCTGTCTCATCGACGAGTGCGACATGAGACTGGCCGGCAATCTTCACGTTCCTCTTCTGAGCCTCGATATGGAGCTGCAACGCAAGTTTCTTAACGCGTCCATCATGTCTGAGATGATCGACGGTCTTGGCCTGTTGCAACCACCCTGCAAAAAGAATATAACCGACTACGAGACTCTCTGCTCGTCCTTGTCCGAATTAATAGTTCTTCACACGCAAGTCAGCACGTGGTTGTTCAAACTGAACTACGCTTTGGCGAACAAACATATCGGCACTTTTCTCATCAATCACATCAGCATACCGTTCATGCCGATGTTGAGACGGGAACGAGAGAAGCACGGCGACAATTGGAAGGTGCAATCCAATTTGCGAGAAGAGTTTGTCGAGAGAATGAAAGAACACTTGCCGAACGTTATACCAAATGTGACGCAATTTTCGATGTACAAATCCTGGAAGGAGTTCTACGCACACGTGCAGAAGTTCGGCTGTCTTCTGCAGGCTGTGCCGGCGGAGAGGAACCCCAGAACCATTTTAATTTCCCTGTTCGTTCCGGGGAAAGCGACGAAGCAGAAACCGAGATTGCTGGGAACCGCGGATAAAATAGGTTTGGGTGTTATATTATTGTATTTTTGTTTAATTGGATTTTGGATTGAAGGGAGCCAGCGATCGGGCGGGTGGTGGATTGGGGAGGGTCGTTTGGGGGGGAAAAGTGGGTCAGGTAAGAGAGCGGAGTGGGAAAATAGTTGATTATTATTGTATGTTTGTTGTGTTTTTATTTTATTGGGTTTTGGATTGAAGGGAGCGAGTGATAGGACGCGTGGTAGATTGAGGAGAGTCGTTTGGTAGGATAAATGGGAAAATAGTTAATTATTATTGTGTTATTATTTTATATTTATTGTATTTTTATTTTATTAGAATTTGGATTGAAGAGAGCGAGTGATAGAACGCGTGGTAGATTGAGGAGAGTCGTTTGGTAGGATAAATGGATCGGATAAGAGAGTGTAATAGGAAAATAGTTAATTATTATTGTGTAACTATTTTATATTTATTGTATTTTTATTTTATTGGAATTTGGATTGAAGAGAGCGAGTGATAGGACGCGTGGTAGATTGAGGATAGTCGTTTGGTAGGAAAAATGGATCGGATAAGAGAGTGTAATGGGAAAATAGTTGGATATTATTGTGTTATTATTTTATATTTATTGCATTTTTATTTTATTGGATTTTGGATTGAAGAGACCGAGTCATCGGGCGCGTGGTAGATTTAGGAGAGTCGTTTGGTAGGAAAAATGGATCGGATAAGAGACTGTAATGGGAAAATAGTTGGATATTATTGTGTTATTATTTTATATTTATTGTATGTTTATTTTATTGGATTTTGGATTGAAGAGAGCGAGTCATCGGGCGCGTGGTAGATTTAGGAGAGTCGTTTGATTGAAACATTTAATTAAATAAACGATCGAAATTTCGAATTGACCAGTGACTTACGGACGAGAGTGTATAGTTATTCAGTTCTTTATGTATCAAGGGTAATTATAGATAGTGGCCAACAACTAATGGATACTAATTTGTTGATAACTAATTTTCTGCGAACATTTTATGAACTTTTAAGGTCGCATATTAAAGAACAAGGTCTTATATTTAATTAACAATCGGTTATGTTTATATTTTCCTCGTGGTTTATTAATTACAAGTAATCTTTGAAAAGCGGTTCCAATTGACGGGTGTCAAATTAGAAAAATTTCAATTTTTTTGGCTTTTAGAAATAATTTCTGGACTCAAAGGAGCTTAAATTAAAGCGTAGAGCCTGACGAATAATTTGAACCCAATTTCATTAAGATATTCCTCCTCTTTTATGAGTTATAGCTAATTGTTTGAATAAGCTCGATTACGGACAAGAAACAGTATCGGCATCTAGCGGTGAAAGTGTGGAACTAATCGCTCTNACGCGTGGTAGATTGAGGAGAGTCGTTTGGTAGGATAAATGGATCGGATAAGAGAGTGTAATAGGAAAATAGTTAATTATTATTGTGTAACTATTTTATATTTATTGTATTTTTATTTTATTGGAATTTGGATTGAAGAGAGCGAGTGATAGGACGCGTGGTAGATTGAGGAGAGTAGTTTGGTAGGAAAAGTGGATCGGATAAGAGAGTGTAATGGAAAAATGGTTGATTGTTATTGTGTTATTATTTTATATTTATTGTATTTTTATTTTATTGGATTTTGGATTGAAGAGACCGAGTCATCGGGCGCGTGGTAGATTTAGGAGAGTCGTTTGATTGAAACATTTAATTAAATAAACGATCGAAATTTCGAATTGACCAATGACTTACGGACGAGAGTGTATAGTTATTCAGTTCTTTATGTGTCAAGGGTAACTATAGATAGTGGCCAACGACTAATGGATACTAATTTGTTGATAACTAATTTTCTGCGAACATTTTATGAACTTTTAAGGTCGCATATTAAAGAACAAGGTCTTATATTTAATTAACAATCGGTTATGTTTATATTTTCCTCGTGGTTTATTAATTACAAGTAATCTTTGAAAAGCGGTTCCAATTGACGGGTGTCAAATTAGAAAAATTTCAATTTTTTGGCTTTTAGAAATAATTTCTGGACTCAAAGGAGCTTAAATTAAAGCGTAGAGCCTGACGAATAATTTGAGCCCAATTTCATTAAGATATTCCTCCTCTTTTATGAGTTATAGCTAATTGTTTGAATANGACCAGTGACTTACGGACGAGAGTGTATAGTTATTCAGTTCTTTATGTGTCAAGGGTAACTATAGATTGTGACCAACGNGTGAAAGTGTGGAACTAATCGCTCTGAAACAGCTTTCACGAAAATATTAATATCTCGGCTTCCGGACCACATTTCTGAGATGTCGAGGGTTCAAATTAAAGCTTACAACTCCAGCTATCGTCTAAAATTAGTTTCATTAATATTCATCAACTACTTTCTTAGTTATAACCTATTAAACATTTAATTGCTCGTAAAAACTAAACAAGCGAACGAATCCCAATGAAACTTTAATTTGACCCCCATAACGTTTAAATCGGTTCACCGGATCCTGAGTTGAATGCAATTAAAGAAATAAGATAGATTGAAATAATGCAGCATTTGACCACTAGCTCCATCTAGCGGTAGAAACCCGAAACTAACATTTTAAACGAGTTTCTAAAAATGCTAATATCTCGGCTTCTAGATCTTTTTAATCGTTCGCAGCTCAAATTAAAATTAAAATTAATTAATAAAAATGAAAGAAAATAAGGCACTCTGTTACTATTGGCAAATTATTTCTTTCAATAACAGAAACCACGTTTTCGACGGTCATTTACATGTTACCCCAAAGCTCTTTGGATATCAGCAAGTTACAGCCAACGGTGAACAAATTCGCTAAGGGTATGCAAGATAAAGGATTCTTTGGTTATTTAGGCGTCGATTGTTATTGTTACTTGCACAAGCAAGAGGAAAAAATGGTGGTATTGCTGTTAAATGTGTTGCCTTATTATTCGTACTCACAGAGTTACGTCGATTGGATGAAATTTGCGATCGGAGGATGGTACAAGTAATCAAAAGTCGAGATCCTTCTTTAGATTTGAAAGTTAGATGCAATTAATAATATTAAAATATCTCTTGTAATATTTGAAAGAAATAGAATTATATATTATTGTTGCTAATTATAATATCGAAGTTAATAGATGGTTTCAAAGAAATATAATTTAGATTTGTAATTAGATATAATTTTGAATTAATGATATTAAAAGCCTTTAAATAATATTAATAGGCTTTTAAATAGTATTAATAGACTTTTAAATAATATTAATAGGGTTTTAAATAATATTAATAGGCTTCTAAATAATATTAATAGACTTTTAAATAATATTAAAAGCCTTTAAATAATATTAATAGGCTTTTAAATGATGTTAATAGACTTTTAAATAATGTTAATATGTTTTTAATATTATTAATTGTATCGAATTCTAAATATAAATTATATTTCTTTGAAACCATCTATTAATTTCGACATTATAATTAGCAACAATAATACATAATTATATAATATATAATTTAAAATTATATCTAATTCCAAATCTAAATTATATTTCTTTAACACAATGTATTAATTTCTATATTATAATTAGCAACAATAATATATAATTATATAATATATAATTTATCTCAACTACTGCAAGAGAAAACAATTAATATTATATTATACAGATCCATAAGTATCGCTGTCTCAAATAAATCTGAAGCGTAAAATGCAACAATATTATTCCATTAAAATCGTACAGAAATTATTTCCAGTTGACACTCTTTCAAAAGAATCTGAACTTTTCCTTTACATCTGAAAGCTTTAAACACAATTGTTTTGCATTTCAACAGTGACCAAAAAAATCAATTTATCTCCGACGTTTCGATAACTTCACAAGTTGATAGAAGAAAATCGTCTTTCCTGTTTATGGAGAAAACACCTGAATGGAATGAAACAGTAGAAAGATGCGCGGTCGTCGTTACTCAGCTTCATCACAGTAAATTTTCCACTTTTCGGTGGCCAAGTCTTAAACATTTATTCGAATCATGCGGTGTACGTATATACCTTGCCTTTTCAATGAAACATATTTCATATCGATCAACACACTGAGGACCCATCGCGAGATATCTCGTATCTCGTTTCTTTCGATCTTCAACCCCTTGCACTACGCCGAAACTCTGAAAAAATCGTGCCAAACTTGGCCGCCGGAATGGTCGCGGAAGGCTCGTATTTACTTCGCGCGATGGATCTCATTGGAAATTCAAATGAATTTGGATCAAAAACTTTTAAAAAATACTTTAGAGTCTGACTCGTGATATTCATGTTTGGCATGGAAGTGTAACAACCAGTCTGACTCGTGATATTCAAATTTGGCACAAAATTTTCATCACGAGTCAGACTCGTGAAAGTAGTGCAAGGGGTTAAAAGTAACAAGTAATCGTAAATATCGTAGGAATTTCAATGTTTACAGTACAATTTATTCATTAAATATATAATAGTTTATTGAATTATAAATTACACTCGCGACCGACTGTTTCACTCTCGCTGCACTCCGTCCTCTGCCTTCTCGTAACACTCGTCCAAAACTCTTTTTCGCCCCGAACATTCACGCCCTTTTATTTTCACTCTCAGTCGCTCTATCTTTCTTACACACAAGCATCCCTTTTCTCTCGCACCCGAATCCTTGCATCCATAGTCCGAACCCACGCAGTCACGCACTCATTTTCAAAATCGCTTCGTTCACACGGTTCGATCGCTCGGTTCCAAACATTCTTTCCTCGCATCCCTTCAACCGCTTGAAATCATTTTGTCCTCGGTCACACTTTCCCTAAACATCCTGGCGCCGTCCCGTCGCGACGAGACGGCCACACGCACTTGAACAACTAGCATTCTAGGCCCAAACACTTTTCATTCGCACCTCTTTCCATTTAGCCTAAACATTCGCTCGTCTCACACATTCTTTATTTCTAACACCCTGCAATATCGTAATCGTACCTTTAAAAACGACTGCTTCGTCAGAAAATGGAAAAAATCCATATTTACTGTAGTTATAACTGTTTTGTAAAAATGTGCAAGTAAAAACATTATTCGAGTATAATTTCATCCTATAATAAGATTTTCAAAAAAGTTTCCGGTCTTCAGTGTATTAACACATTGCGTACGGCGTTACAACACTTTATACGGTGCGTATATTCACTTTTTCAATTCGCATTTGGTAGCAGATATTCGCATAAAGTATTCTTAAACATTGCTATATATTTTTTATACATCTTTTACATTTTTTACATTTTTTAAAATTTTAACCCTTCGCACTCCGTACGATTCTTTATCACCGAAGGAAACAAGTTTTATTTTGAACGGGAAAAATTACTATTGCCTGTGAAAGTACTCGTTTTTATTCACTTTACAAATTTCCATTTTCCTCTCGTAAACGAAACATAAATTTTTAATTTTGTAAACTATCACGGTGCGATATCTTTGGCAATCNATTTTTTTTCGCTAACCATTTGTCAAAGGAATACGCAAGACTTCGTTAGCCTGGTAACGAAACAAGAAAGTCTATTTTTAGTTCCTTAAATCGTCGATTTCCTTAAATCGTCGAAACCTGAAAACGAGATATCTCGTCTCCCGGCTACAACCTTCGGATTGCTAAAGACGAGATATCTCGTCTCCCGTACGTGTTAATATTTCAAACATAAAATACAGAACTTCCTAAAATCGTGCTGTAAGATATTAAAAAACGTATTTACCGTAAAATTAAAAGAGAAAAGTATAAAAATATAGCTTAAAAGAGCTATAGCGAGAAAAGAGATTATTTGAGACTTCTTTAAGATTAATTATACTGAATTATAATTTTTGTATAATTTTCAGATTGTATACGATAGACAGAAGCGACAAGGATCGAGTATAATATTACACGACGGTGAAATTCGAAATTTCGGTAAGATGGTCGCCGTTAGTCCTTCTATGACTACCACATTGTCCATGGTACACAAGAAGCTGACGAAGTTGTATCAAACTTTATTGACGAAATCGAAAAAAAAGATAGAAACGAATTTACCGCCCCTTATCGATTTGTTCTTAAAACTTTCGCATGATTATCAGAATTTGGCTGCTGACAAGTGTTCGTCGCACTTTTAAAGTATCGTAACGCGATTGTTCAACGACACTTTTATTGCCATTTGTATCGACAATAAATTTTTATTATCAAGTTTTAACAAAGCGTTGTCAAGTTATAAGAAATTTTTAACTCGATGATTTTATTTCGAATTAATTTATGATTTTCGTTACGTTACATGCAATTTTTATAGATTGAAATTTATATTTGTATTTAATCGTTAATTCAATAGTTAATATTTTATTAATCATACCACGATACATAAAACTTGATAAATCAAGTATAGTATTTAACAGGAATGAAACGAGAAACTGTTGTTTTTAATTTTCAAAGATTGCTAACTTCAAGAACCGTAAAACAGTATAAAGGTTAATTGTAACAATATATAAATTAGATATTAAACTTGATTAAACATTAATACAGTTTAATGTATCACTTAATTCGTTTTTAAAAGTGAAATTAAAATATGATTCGATGTTATTGTTAGTTAATCAGGATTATAAATTACCCACTTATGTCAACTTCATCATTGGCGGAATATCTGGGTAAAAAGTTAATTAATATATTTTACAATACACCGTATGTCTTCAAATTTAACTTTAAATTTAATCAGTTACAAAAATAAATTAAAATAAATTGGATACGTATATTAAATATAAAGTTTCTCGTTGGAAACTTATTTATTCTGTATGTATCACTCTTTTGTAGAAATTTATTATACAATATATTATTATATAAAATATTTATTAAAAAACGTATGTAAAAAAATTTATTGAGATACTTATATGAATTTAATTAATTAATGGATCACATATTAACACCTGCTTTTAATTCTTATCTAGATAAAAACAATTTTCAATGTTTCACGATTTTCTTAAAATCTATAATTTAGTTTTATTATTCTCGCTTTCGATAGAACATTTTTGACAATCTTTTATGCAATCTTATATTAAATGATCACACAGTTGCTTAGGACAAACAGCAACGCAACCTATGGACGTAATTAAAGTACGAATGCAAATTTCAAAAACATCTTTGACTGAAACGATACGCGACGCATTGAGGGAAGTCGGAATGCGCGGATTTTACGTTGGTTGGACAGCTGCTATGCTTCGACAATTAACTTACACTACTGCGAGGCTCGGAATATACAACACGTTGTTCGACTTGGGCCAGTAAGCATATTTTATTTTAACACGTTCGTCGCCCAACGCGATTCGGTTGAGTTTCTTGCGGGGCCCAAATCTGACTGTCGGCGCACCGTAACGTGAAGCGCCACGTCGGTACCTATGGACCGACGCTGAAATTTCCGTTTAGGGGTCGTTGGTTTCCGAGACCTGAGAGTATCAATTTTAAAAAATAATACTTTCTTATAATTCATTAATGGATTCTATTAAATCACATTAAACAAAGATACGACGTTCCTTTGCAGGTCTCTACAATTTTCTTCTTAAATTCTTAACAATTTTATGACCAAATGTTTTTCAATTAGTATCGCACCACGCAGCCTAACGGAAAGTCGACCGACATCGGCGTGGCGTTTAACGTGTTAATTGAATCAAGTATTAGGTTGTTGCGGATGAAATGTCCAAATTATCCGTAAAACTTTTCAGCGACTATATTTTTATTAAATATAACGTGTTCAAAGATTTCTTTTTATTTTTCCTTATGTATCGCAATTAAATGTATTGTTACGAAACGTTAAATGTGTAATTTAGAGGATACTTTGGCCGTTTAAATTATCCTACAATGGTCGGTATTGGAATGGTGTCCGGTGTTGTGGGTTCGTTCATTGGAACACCGAGTGATTTGGTTTTAATTCGTATGATAGGCGATGTGCAATTACCACCAGGTGAGTATTAAATGATATTTTACAGAATAACGAGCATAACAGGTCCGTTAACTTATTACTTTTACAAATAAATAACGGATGAATTATATTTCTTGTGAAAGAAAAGAATTAATTAGTTGTATCTGATAAAATAATAAACTTGTTTTCGCGGGTACCATTTATTAGTAGTATTTTTCATTCTTTTTTGTCGAAGTTTATTAATAATTTATAAATATAATTACAACGAAAGTAAAAAACAAATTATTGTGTAAAAATTTCTGTGTTTAGTTCTGTATTTTCAAATTATTATTACGATAAAAATTACGATAAAAATTACGTACTCTTTGGAATACGATATTTATATTTTCTGTAAACTTTTGGTACATTATATCTTAATTTTGTTAAATTTATTGATGAAGAAAGGAAGGAAGAATAAAGAGATAGCAATTTCGATCACCAATTATTTAACTTCTTTCCGTTGATTTAGTTAAATATTGAAAAGACACATAAATGAAAGGACGAATTTTTAGAGAAGCGACGGAATTACAGAAACGCTGCTGTCGGCATAGTCGACATTTGGAAAACAGAGGGTATTCACGGTTTATGGAGAGGAGCAGTGCCAACAATGACGAGAGCAGCAATTGTCAACGGAGCGCAGTTGGGCACGTACAGTAAAGCGAAATTAATGTTACAAGACACAGGTACTTATCCAGACAAATTTTAACAATTAAATTATAAATAACAGTCGTGAGAAAATACATCGATTCATGAATTTACCAAATTTATTTCGTAAACTATTTATTCAAATAGTATAAATACAAATATAGACAAAAATAATGTTATTAATCATACATTAAGTTGTAATATTAGAAACCTAAACTCTAACCTTTATTTTTTTTATATTACAATTGTATGATATTGTATGATGTTGTATGATATTAAAAATATATAATTAAAAAGACATCCTTGAATTTTATTTATATTTTATATTCAACGTAAAGTCAATTTTAGTTATGCTAATAAAAATATTAATCATACGTAATCTTAATAAACGCAGGTCTTTTCAAAGAAGGTGCAGTACTCTCGTTTTTGGCGGCAATGATATCTGGATTAATGGTGTCTTTGACGTCACTTCCTGTGGACGTAGCTAAAACTAGGTATTTAAAAGAGTTCTAATAAATTCTTTTTAATTCTTTTTAATTCTTTTTCTTATCTTCCAGCAACAACTGCATTTATTAATATTTATTGCAGGATACAGAACTGGACTTTGCCAACGAAACCACCGGGAATTATTAACACGTTAATCAGCATAGTCCATAAGGAAGGAATTTCATCGATGTGGCGTGGATTTTTACCTTATTACTCTAGAGCAGCGCCCAACGCTGTAGTCACTATGATATGCATGGATCAGCTTAGGCATATGTACATTAAATTTTTCACTCCACCCGAATAAGAAAAATATTACTTTTAAACAATAAAGACTCTTCGCACTGTTAAAATCATTTTTCTATCGAGCTGTTCGGAAAGTAATTTCGTTTTTTCCCCGATAGAGGATTTAATTGTATTTTTTTTGCACCCAACTTCACACTTAAGTCGCATAATCATTATATGTTTCGAGAGCTGATATAGCAAGGTCTGTGTGTGAAAAAGTCCATTTGATTCTAGGCAGTAGTTTTTGGTCGGTGCCCTTTTAAATATGGAGAGCAATAAGCAGCATTTCCGTCATATTTTACTTTTTTACTATAGAAAAGGTAAAAATGCTGTTCAAGCCAGAAAGAAATTAACCGATGTGTATGGAGAAGATGCGTTGACGGTACGCCAGTGCCAGAACTGGTTTGCAAAATTTCGATCCGCAAATTTTGATGTCGAAGATGCACCACGTTCTGGAAGGCCGGTCGAAGCTGATAAAGACAAGATAAAGGCATTAGTTGGTGCAAACCGACGAATAACAACACGAAAGATGGCGAAAGGTGCTGGACCAGAATGGCCAATATATAATTTAATCAAATATTTGTTCATTACACGAAAATTGTCTTTCATTTTCACAAAAAAAAAAACGAAATTACTTTCCGAGCAACCCAATACACTGTTCCTTCGTTTCTTTACAACTGTAATCGTTTACGATAAAATATGCGATTCTTTTATTTCGCGGAAAAAATTTTATATTGAAATAAAATAATTTTTACGATACGAAACGGGGTATGTAGCGATTTGCGAAATAATTATGATTAAAGAGATGATTTAAATATTATGTATTAATAATATTATACATTCGATAAAGATTTAATTTTTGTATACAACGATGAAGCGATAAAGAATTGTAAATAAATTAACAAACCTGTTTACTTTCGATTTAATTGCCACACTTTGTACGCACAAACACGCTATTACATAGATATTACTTGTATATTTAATTCTGTTACAAATTTCTATCAAAAGTAACGGATGAAGTATGTGTATATACAAGTAGATAAGCATTAAAATTTTCTCCGGTTTGGTGTTTATCTATTAAACGTATCGTCTGTACAGATTCGCAATTTGTTCATTAATTAGAAACGTTAAAACTGTGTGTGGGCCTACTCGACAGTAAGTAGGCCAGAAACCTTTCCAAAGCGCTCCTACGCCTTCGGTTTTCCCTATCGACATCATCATTGAGATCATACCGGGTGGTTTTCCTGTGCTCTTTAAATTTTGTATCCTAAAAATATAAGATAACAAAAAAAATTAGACTCGACTTAAAATCCTTTCGTGACAACTTAGTTTTAATTGTATTCAACATTTCTAATCCGAATGTTCCAATTTTGATCACGATAAAATCGTTATAAATAAAATAAAAATCCTCTTTTTTTTTTTTAATTTTTTTATTTAAAAAAAATTTTTTTTTATTTTATTTAAAAAGAGGATTTTTATTTTATCTATAACGACTTTATCGTGACAAAAATTGGAGCATTATGGTACTTAAGTATTTTTAAAATCACAACCGTAATTACACAAAGGAAAGTAATAAGAGTAACAATTAGCCAATGCTTAAGTAAACGGTCAAGTGGGATAGTTAATTAATTAATAAAATTGACATCACTTTACCTTGTTTTGGTTACATCAAACGGCATAGAATTAAAAGTAGTAAGGAATCCGGATAACATGGATGCGCAGAAATGCAAACCAATACCCTCCGACATGTGCACTGTACGATAAAATTTATTTTGTGTCTGTATCGTGTGATATATTAATCTCATGTTAAATATAGTATTAATTATATTAAATGCAACATGGATAATTAATTTTAAGTACATTCTAAAGATAACAAGAATGCATTGTTAAATAGATCTGTTGGTCTAATTATTAAACTGCTGTTAATTCATTTATTTAATTATATAAATTTTGTTGCGTCATGTTAATACGATAATAAAACGGTTTGAAGATAAGTAAATTGCAGAATGAAAAAATGTGAAAAAGCAAATGCAAGAAAATGATAAAATTGATAGAAATACTTTTTGTGGCTATTAAAAATTTTGCTTGACTGTAAGTTGCAAGCTGAGATACATTAACAACCACCGCTCGTCCCATGGTTGCTACGCTTCCTCTCCAAAGAGTGGTAATTCCTTCTTCTTTGGATATCCTTGCGAATGCGTGAAATACGTTTTTGTAATTTCTTCGTTGATCTATAAAAACAATATCGTACAGAAGACACTATAAAAAAGAAAAATAAAATAAATAAATCACCTTGCACATTTTTCTGTTTTTTTTATTGTACACGTTTTAATGATATCGAGAACAGGTAAGTGATACTGATAATATGAAAATTTAAACAATCATACAAGTATCAACATTTTTAACCCTCTATAGCCTGAATTTTGTCTGTTTATTGGAGAAAAAAACTACGATTGATTACAGTTTTTCTAAACTAATAATTGCTATGGAAGGATCGTAGTATCGCTACAGTATTCAAATTTAATAGCACAGTGATAACTAAATAAAATTAATTTTTTAAAATATAGATACGTTAGTTTGCAACTTTTAAGTCACACAGAAGGTTAACCCTTTGCGGTCTTATGTCGAGCCAGACTCCACATTTTTATTTTGTTCCATTATTCTTATTCCTGGGATATGAAACGTATTCTTTCACATTAAAATTTAATTTAATACAAAATTTTCTATCCGGATATCTCATTGGTTATGAAAACATGAAAATTCAGCCAAATTATTGACAGTTTTTAAAATTAGAATATTCAAGATGAACTAGCTGGGCTAAAGTGTGGAATGCAACTCGGACCGCGAAGGGTTAAAAAAAATTAAACTCAACACTCTTCAATGGCTTGTAAATATTCCACAGATATTCTTTATACAATTCTGATTGATAATCACATAAATTCAGTCAACGAGATATAAATTAGTATAAAGAAAGTGGTTGAAAAATATAATGCAATTATTTTTGTTTAACGCTAGAACTACAAAAGTGGTAAAAATGACCCATTCGCAATTTTCCACAGAATCTTTATAAATTAACGACGGTGCCTTCGGGCAGATTTTCCACGATTTCTATTAATAATATAGATAAATTTTTGTCTGAATTGTGTTACATATTATCTTATATATTTTCTATTTTGATTTCTTCGGTAGAAATAAGTACACTTTAATCGTCGGTAGTTCTAGTGTTAAACGAAAGTAAATAGAAATAAATGGAAAATAGATAAAAGAATTGAAGAAAAAATGATTCATATATCTTTGCTTTATTTATAAGTATAAATTACGTTGTTTCAATTTTAATATGAACGATTATATTATTATAATCTCAGGCACGAATTGTATAATTAAATCATCTTACTAACCTTTCGGTAATCTACCATCCGCTGTCATTCTTACGAGAGCTACTTCCGCCGGTGTGCCAACAAAGGCTCCGATAGCTCCCGCAGTAGCTGCCATCAGTGATAAAATACCGAAATTGGGTTTCCCGATATACTTCTGTCTAGCAATAATTAACAATTAAAGGTAATGCACATAGAACAGCATATAAAAACCAAAATAAGTATTTAATAATGTTACAAAATGCTAAAGTATAACGACATCCTTTTTTTACAGGAAAAAAATT
>SMSQ01025959.1:64432-105287 GCA_019453375.1 Ctenoplectra terminalis
GTGTTAATATCTAAATATATTATTAAATTTATAAGTGTGGATTGGAAGCTAATTTTGAAATCCTCGAAACTCGAATCCGAAGCTTTGTAGGACTTTGAGATTATAGAAACTTTCTTGAGTTTCGAGTTTTTAACGTTTTGAAAAACCCATCCCTGTAAATTGATATGCGTTTATATATGAATATTCTACTAACTTTAAGTCATTAATATTTAATGCTGCGTGTAAAACATACATTAAAACAGCGTTTCAATTTTTTTACCAAACTGAGATGAATACACTTATAGAATAATTATTTAACCCTTTCGTTACGGGTGCCGTATGTATCCGGCAAGCGCCGTCCTTTCGTTGGCAAAAAATAATTTACTGTATCGGCAGAGTATCTCTTGATTCTATCGACTCATATTGGATTAATTCTAATAAACGTGTATTTTTTATGTGAAAGACGTACTTGTAAACACCGAAGAGTACCGACGTGCATTGTACACACTTTTCGGCGCGGTGTCCCGTTCAGTGGCGTCACGGAGCGGCGGAGCGGACTGCCGTAACGAAAGGGTTAATAATAAAATAAATTTTTACTCCAAACTCACTTCCAGTGCTCCTGCAGTTGATTATAGATACCAAGTCTTACGGTAGTATACGTTGCCTGTCGTACGAGACCAGCACTAAGGCCGGAATAAAATTTAAGAATTCCTTCATTTTTATATATCGAATTGATCACAGAACCGACTGATGTCTTTTCTTTTTGTACCTGAATCCGATTTTTTATTACATCCATGGGATGGACTACACAGGTTGCTGCCATGCTAAGAATCCATAATAATAATTATTATTAAATAAATTTATATTTATATATATATATCAAATAATTTATTTAATAAATTTGAAGTAAATATTGATAACTGTTAGTAATCAAATTTTTCATTATTATTAATACAATTAAAAATTTTAGAAGTGTATAGGATAAACAATTTTGTGATAAAAATGTAGAAAATTACATAAAGTAGAATTATTTGAAAAACGTAATATTGTGTCATAATGTAAATTTACCCTGAAAGACCAGCGTTTAGAAAAGTAAATGCTGGAGGCAGTGGTTCCTTGGTTTTTTCTGGTGTTTTTTCATTATCGGACATTTTTAGTATTTTTTCTTCTCAAATATGTTTATATATCGTCGAAATTCTTCAGCGCAGATTCTATGAAAATGTTAAACAAATAATACTCACAAAAATAAGACAGGTTAATAATTTAAAGTATATAAAGGTATGAACGGTACGAGAAACTGTTTATGACATGTTAACCTAATAGACGTTAAACTGACGTGTGATAAGTTATCGTTATCATGCATAAATGTATTTGATAAACGCTTACATTCAGCAATACATTTATACGTTAATATTTTATCTGACTCTTCCATCGCTAATATTTGGATAAACTTTGTACGAATTAAAAACGCAATTATGCAACGAACTGTAACGCGATATAAAATAAAAGAATATGCTTTCGTATAAAAATCGAAGAATTCTGTAAATCGTTCGTCGTGAAAATGCGATCGTGTTCGCATGAAACGTTATTCTGTGGACGATACTATTTTATCTTCGTGCTTCTGAAATACTTAAGTATTTGAATAAATAATATTCATAAAAGATGCTTATTGTTTGTCATATATTTGATCTCATATATTGTTAAGATGAATATATTTAAGATACAATTTTTCGGGATTAAATCTATTTGAGCTTTAACTTTCGTAATTATATTATTTAACTGTGAACAATACGTGTCTCTACTCTACACATAGTTTATATTTATTATTCATCCACAGCATATTTTATTGTAGCAAATTTACAAATAACAGCACTGAAAAAAATCTCGTTACATTTGCAGGATAAACATTAAAATTATGTACGTTCTTATTAACTTTTGATTTCCTTTTTTTAGTATTACAAATAATGAAGTTTATCTTCGGGAACAAATTTCGTACATCTACGAATTCTTTGTCTTTTCTTAGGCTCTGTATTAATTATTTCTTCCCTTTTCTTGGGTGGTATCAGCCCCATTTCTTTTTTGCATTCCTGTAATTAAAAATATTGCAGGTGAATTAAAGGTTTCATATTGTTTTATTGTTTTATTTAATAAACTGATAAAATGTATTTCATATACCTCCACAGCCTTAAGAATTGGGAAAAGCGGTCTTACGCCTTTAGATTCGTTTAAGACCTCTTCCGCATAATTAAGAACCTTTTGATTTTCTATTTCAATAATTCTTTTTACGTCCGCAGCTTCATCCTCGGCAAGCTTTTCTTGTTTCTGTTCAGCCTCTTTTTCACTCTGAAAATACATATTAATATCTTTAGTATCCAATTGAATTTTTCTTTGGCAAAAAAGAAAAGAAAAGCTTAAGTCGCACTGTCTTGAAGAATTTAAATTAAAATGTTTCATTTTATGTCACCAAACATGACAGATAAGAACCTAAAAATGAATTAAATTACTGTCTTTTAAACTAAAAATACGTCGTTGTCACTGTATTTATTTATCGCTAAAAAAAAATATTAACTTTCGAAATCTTTTATCGCAGCTAGGTTCACCTTTTAAGAAAATAAAAGATTTAAGTGAATTGGTTATTTATTAAAGAGATATTATGCTTCTTAGATCGCACTGTTAGTTGAATAAAATATTTAATGCATTTCTTTCACTTACAATGTATTTCTTCAGCGAACTCGCGTATTCAAGTTTCCTATTCCACCTTTGTTTTTGTTCCTCGGCGTCCAAATCTTGATCATATTCTGTCTTCTTAAATCTTTGCATTATTTCCCACGTTTTCATATCTTTTTCTTCCTGAAGTTGCTTCAACTTCGTAGCCATTGTCTCCGATTGATAATTTTGCAACTCTTTTCGCATTTGGATCTCTCGTTCCTTCTTTATCCTTTGCTTTTCTTTATACTGTTCCTCATGCTCTTCCTGAGCCTTCTTAAAAATTCTTTCCTCGATATCCGATTTTGACGTTGAAAACGCACGAAATTTTTCAGCTGTTAAAATAATTAATCATTAATCTCGTAAATACAATTACTTTTCATTCTCGTATCGATTTCCTTACACAGAATTCTGAACGAGATTCAATTACCTATCAGCAGGGAATTCTTCTCCCTTTCCTCGTTTTCCTTTTTCGTTACTGTTTTATGAATCTTTTGTATTTTCAGTTTAGCGTTCCGATAGATTTCGTTCGCTCGATCCTCAAACTCTTCTTCGTGCTTCAGCTTCTGATCGAACTGTTTCTTCTCCTCTATCGCGTCGTTAAAAAATTTCTTCAACTTTTGTTTCTTCGTTTGCAACTGCGAACATATTTTTATTTCATATATATCGCAACGAGAAACAGTTACGAAGAAAAATATAAATATTGTGCCTATGGATCAACACGTTGAGCGCCACGCCGGTCCCCACGGACCGACGCCCAAATTTTCGTTTAGGCATCGTTGATTTCCGACAACTGGCAGTATCAATTTCAAAAAATAATACCTTATAATTCATTAACGAGTTCTATTAAATCACATTAAACGAAGATATCACGGTCCTTTGCAAACGTTTACAATTTTCTTTTTAAATTCTTAACTATTTTGCGACCAAATGTTTTCGAATTAATTTCATAGCACACAACCTGAAGGAAAATCGACCAGAATCGGCGTGGCGTTTAACGTGTTAAATATCAAATGCTAACTTGTTGTGCCTCGTACTCCTTTATATCCTGTAATTGTTTATTCATATTTATTTGATCTTGTTTCTCGGCTTCAAATTCTTCTTTTTGCTTTTCCGCAGCAACGTTCTTGTTCTCTTCAATTCTACGAATTAAAAGAGAAATATTTACGTATAAGATATTTTCTTTGCAGATGAAAAAATAACTTACTGTTTCTTTAACTCGACGGAGTAGTTCCTTCGTCTCTCCAATTGTTCCTCTGCTTTCTTTTTCATTTCTTCATCGTGCTTCGCTATATCTTCCTTCATTAAGTTCACGTAGGCAATCTCTTCCTCTTTGTCCGCATTTTTAATAATTTCCCGAAATTTGATTTGAGCATCTAGCTCTCTGAAGCACTATCGAAATCATGTTAAATAATTCCCAATTTAATTAACACTGTTATTATATATTATTCGAAAATACCTCGGAAACCAGGAGACCTTGATTAATTCGCCTGCACATTGGTTTTCTGTAAAGAATGAATCTTTTTGCTTGTTTTATTATCTCTTCCCTCTCCGCTGCTTTTCTCTCGGCTGCTTCCTTCACGAATCTTTCTCTTTCTTCTTCCGCTTGCTTTTCTTTCGCCAATCGTTCTTCTCTTCTTCTTTTTTTAATATTCTGTCACGTAAAATACACGTAAGTATAGAAAATTTTAAGCGTTATTAAAAATAACGTTTTTATTACGAGATAATTTGCAATTGATACCGAATGTAATATTCGATGAATAATAAAAGAAAATATAAATATAAAATTTACCTCTTTGGCAGAAATTACTGCTCTCTCTTCTTCCTGTGCTTTTTCTTCAATCTCATTTGATTTTGTAGCTTCGGTTTCTTTTCCTCCCGCGCACAAAGTAGTTTCACGAACTGAACGTCCAGAACTTTTCGGAGTTATTGTTTCTACTGAACTCTTCGATATCTGAAAACGAATTTTTAAATATTGAAATTAAGAACTTTACACACAAATATGATTAACTCCTTGCATCACGCCGAAACTCTGAAGAAACCGTGCCAAACTTGGAATGGTCGCGGAAGGCTCGTATTTACTTCGCGCGACGGAGCTCTTTGGAAATTCAAATGAATTTGGATCACAAACTTTTAAAAAATACTTTAGAGTCTGACTCGTGATATTCATGTTTGGCATGGAGGTGTAACAACGAGTCTGACTCGTGATATTCGAGTTTGGCACAAAATTTTCATCGCGAGTCAGACTCGTGAAAGTAGTGCAAGGGGTTAAAGCAACGTAGTCGTGTAATCTTTGATTTTAATTCAAACTGGAAATATTTTTAATAGATTACAACTTGATAATACGATAGCCACGTACTTTGACACATTTTATCGGTTTTCTCGTTTTTTTGTGACACACGGTAGGTATCATTCGTTGAACCACTTGATTTTGCACCATAATTACAATTTGTTAGGACAGCGCGATTATTCCTATGCAATAAACTATAAAAGGATGAATTAGTAAGATTGATATATGTTCGGCGATTTCTTCCTTTGCTGATATTGCGGATAACTAAACGTCGCAATCGTTGTCTTGGAAACTAAATTGAGACCAATCGATAAGATTTAACCAACCACTTTTTATAATTCTCGTATAAAATAGTACAGATGTTTTTGTTATTATTCTAAAATAAAATATACAGACACACGAGGTACAGGATAGATCTAACCCTTGAAACACTTTATACGATGCGTATATTCACTTTTTTAATTCGCATTTGGTAGCAGATATTCGCATAAAGCATTCTTAAATATTGCTATATATTTTTTATACATCTACATTTTTTACATTTTTAAAAATTTTAATCCTTCGCACTCCGTGCGATTCTTTATCACCGAAGGAAAGAAGTTTCATTTTGAACGGAATAAATTACTATCGCTTGCGAAAGTACTTGTTTTTATTTATTTTATATCCTTTTTCCTCTCGTAAACGAAACATAAATTTTTAATTTTGTAAATCATCGTGGTGCGATATCTTTGGAAATTAAAAGTAATCGTGTTAAAAACAGAATGTTTCCGGAGCCAAAGGAGCGCTGAGGGCTAACATCTTATGAGACTTCGTGTTCCATGCTCTGAATTACCGATCGTGTAGAAAATCAGTCGTTTCGTTGTGCCCTCTACGATTTAGAGTGGTTGTTAGTGTCCTTATATTTGATTACAATTCCTATCGTCACTGTAGCGTTGCTGTCCTATTTTTCTCTGAACCGATAATGTCGCGTGTGGCACCACGAAAATGATAACGGGGATTACGTTGCCTTCGGACCGTTTGACACGAATTTACATTGCATAATTGGTCTATATTATACTTTGTTAGTGGATTTATTCTGTACCTCGTCTGTGATACAGATAATTGCTGCAATACTGATGAATTTTTCATTTCATTAAATGTATTGATTATTAAAGTAGAAAATAGCAATTGGAAAAAATTCATAGATTTTATAAAAAAATTTTATGAAAAGATATACGTGCAAAATTAATTTTGTTTTAAATTTTGTAATTTAAAATTTAAACGATTATACAATACGAATATACAAAATTAATTTTGTTTCAAATTTTGTAATTTAAAATTTAAACGATTATACAATACGAATATACAAAATTAATTTTGTTTCAAATTTTGTAATTAAAAATTTAAGCGATTATACAATACGAATATTTTGTGTACGAATATACAAAATTTACTTTGTTTTAAATTTTGTAATTTAAAATTTAAACGATTATGCAATACGAATATACAAAATTAATTTTGTTTTAAATTTTGCAATTTAAAATTTAAACGATTATACAATACGAATATTTTGTATACGAATAACACAAAATTAATTTTGTTTCAAATTTTCTAATTTAAAACTGCAGTACCCGTATAGCAAACGTTACACTGGTAATGTAGAGCACCTGTAAATAATTCGTGAACGCAGTGCACTCTGGTAACAACATTAAGTACACAGTAAAAAGTTTGTGAAAATATTGTGCCAGCAAAGTGTTTAAACTTGTAAGGTTAATTATTGGTAAGTAAATAATGTAAAACAAATTAAAGTAATTAATAAGTTGATCCAATTTATGATACTAAAGACAGAGACGAATCGTCTTATTATACTTATTTCAAACAATAGGTTGTGTGGTCGTTTCAAATTTTCGACATAAAATCGTTTTTAACCGAAATTGGATACATTAATAAGGTAATATTAATTACACCAGCTACTTTTAATAGAATTAATCATCCTTATTGAGTTACGAGCAAGTAAATTATGAAGTGTACTTAGATGCATAAATTCATTTATCTCATTTATTTTTTCACGACTAATAAAAATAAAGTGGTAAATGTTGATAACGTTAGAGTAACGGAGAAAAGATACTTCACAATTTTATTAATATTATCTAACATTTGTCCAATCCGTTTTTTATATGAAATTGATACGATAAACTTATGACAGATGAAACCGTGAGACATGCTGCAAACCTCATTTGTTAGGTTATATATATTTACAAAACATTTTTATCTTACCGTTGCTTATAGATAAAAAAAGTTTCGATAATATATTTCAAAGTTAACAAATTCTCGCTGTTATGCTCTTTTTATTGTTCGTTTTGCATAATCCGTTTAAAAAATTTAATAATGTTTATTGAAAAAATGTAAGACTATTGTATCAATTATTACAGATATATTTATGTTATAATAATTATATTACACGTTGAAAGGTACAAATCGCATTGTTTTCAAACTTAATTTTAAATAATTGATAGGAAAAAATGTGTATTTTGAAATGTTCGATATATAGTTGCGATATATCGATCTATAGTATTTTGCCTCCGATTCTCGAAATGAAGCGGCAAATGTAGTTCAGAGTAGTGAGTGCACACGATGAGATTATTTCAGTGAGAAAATTAAGGTATTTATACAAATTTATCGATTATTTAAATCGTTATGATGTATAATTTGATATATTGTTTTGCATAATATGGAAAATTGAAGTAATATCGTAAATATATGTTCATTTCGAGTCTAAAATTATACTCGAAACTTTGTGCTTTGCTCGGCACCGCCAAATTATTTTTCTATCGCGTGTAATTTAAAAATAGTTCTTTATCGTGCGATATTTAATGTGTTTTTCGATCGATTCTGCAATTTAAAAAAAAAATATGTATATATATATATATATAAATAAATTCGTGTTTGAAATTTCTATAATTAATAACTATATATAAAAAAAATAATTAATAGCAGACATCGGTATTCCACGATTTGAAATTAAATTAAAATTTATAAATTTGAATTAAACATAAATTTATACTTTGCTTTTATTTTCTAATAGAAACAAAGTATAAAATTGGCTCGAATATATTTTTTTCTTTCCATTATTACAATCTCTTAACAAAAACAATTTTTTTATTCGTATTAAAAAATTTTATTCACACATATATTTGAACCATTCAATTATTTAATATTAACCGGTTACGTATATTTTCATCATAAGAATTTACCTATACTAGTTTTAAGTTTTACCTATATTAGTTATATTAATTTTTCTTTTTCTTTACGTTACATAGAAAAAAGTTAAAAAACTTCAGTTCCCCTGTCTTCGGTACAATTATTTCATTATTTTATTTTATCATTGATTTATGGATCGGTAACATTGGAAGTGACACAAAAATCGTCATCATACGTCGCATATCTTCTGAAACACAAATTATAATTTCCCTCTATTCTTCTGATTCTACCAATTTTCTTAACTTTCCCCAAATTCAATATATTTATCTTAAATTCATACTAAATTACCCCACTAAACTTTTTCTATCCATACATTACAAATACTCATCGCTCATTCAATTTATCCCAAGAATATCATTCGTTGCATCACGGAGCACAAAAAACACGCAACAGTTGTTAACAAACACACTTTCAACGAGCTTCTAAAAATGTTTATATCGACACATCGAAGACCAGCGACTTTTTTGAAAATCTTACTACGGGATCAAGTTACACTCGAACAAAATTTTTACTCGCAAACTTTTACGAAATATTTATACCTACGGTAAATAGGGATCTTCGTTTTAATTTTCAGACGAATCGATCGTTTTGGAACGTAACTTCTCATTTGTACGCTCGAACAAAATTTTTACTCGCAAACTTTTACGAAATATTTATACCTACGGTAAATAGGGATCTTCGTTTTAATTTTCAGACGAATCGATCGTTTTGGAACGTAACTTCTCATTTATATGCTCGAACAAAATTTTTGCTCGCAAACTTTTACGAAATATTTATACCTACGGTAAATAGGGATCTTCGTTTTAATTTTCAGACGAATCGATCGTTTTGGAACGTAACTTCTCATTTATAATTACTCTCCACTTTAACGAATCGAAAGAAACGAAACACGAGATATCTCGTGATCGAGATACCTCGATGTGTTAAAATAAATTTAATTCGTCTAATGTTCAAATATTTCTGTCTGTAGCGTTTCGAGAAACCGCCGCAAGATGGCCGCGGAGCGCGGTCGTGTCCTTTGATGACAACACGTGCTACAGCTGAGTGGCGGTCTCCTCCTTGGAAAAGTGAGTATAATTGTGTTTTTTAAAACCGTTTGCCGCTTTCAAAAGTTTGACCACCGTTCATCCATCGTTGCATCGATCGCGCGCTTCGAATAGCACCGCCAACTTTCTTGGAATATCAGCGTATCTTCGTGAAATGTTCCTCTATTTACTCGACGCTCGCACATGTGCCGCCAATGCTAGCACGATAAATTGTAGATCGGTAATTAACCTTGGCAGAGAATCGTGTTTGTTGATAAGAGACATTTATCATTAATAACGTTGGAAACATTGGTGTGAAAATAGTAGCAGCTACGCGCATGGATATTTCATAACGTATCGCTCGGAACCAATCAGAGTTATGTTTTCGATAATAACCTAACCCTTTGCACGCGTGCATATGTCCCGAGTATCGTTAACACTTTTGCCGTCCGCACTGTTTGTAAACATTTCTTCGCTCGACGCCGGTAGCACTGATTCCGTTACTTCGCTCGCCGCCGGCTGTTTTTTTGGGTTATTGGGAGATTATGAATTTCAAGTTTTACCAATCTCACATTAGGGCGCAAGAATGAACAGAGAAACAGAATGGAAACGATGCCAAAGCGCTGTAGCCGGCCACTGGGCGGTACCATGCGAACGACACCAACGCGGTGACGCCGGACGTCGAGCGATACTTTGCGAAGGACACCGGTGTGGTGTCGCCGGACGATCCATAGTGTTAACACGTTAAGCGCCACGCCGGTCCCTGCGGACCGACGCTCAAATTTTCGTTTAGACGTCGTTGGTTTCTGAAAACTGACAGTAACAATTCCAAAAAATAATACTTTATATTTCATTAATAGGTTCTATTAAATCACATTAAATAAAGATACGGCTTTCCTTTGCAGGCATTTACAATTTTCTTCTTAAATTCTTAACTATTTTGGGACTAAATGTTTTCGAATCAGTATCGTACCACACAGCGTAACGGAAAGTCGACCAAAATCGGCGTGGCGTTTAACGTGTTAACACTAGAACTACCGACGATCGAAGAATTTAAAGTAACAGGTGTTTAAGAAAAATATAGAATGCAATGGAAATAAATATTCATTTATATTAGTTACAGAAAAACGCGAAAAATTGTTGAAAGCACACCGTCGTGAGTTTATAGAATTTATACGAGAAATTTCAAACGAGTCATTTTGACCACTTTGGTGGTTCTAGTGTTAACGCAATGAGGACCGGTCACGAGATATCTCGTGTTTCGTTTCTTTCGATTCATAAAAGTAACGATTAATTATGAATGGTAAGTTACGTTTAACAGGTTGAGTGCCACGCGCATTTTAGGTAGTTTGCCGATGGCGCCAACGTGAATTTCTTATTACGCGATGTACATTATGTTGAACAATATAATATCTACATTTTCCTTGTACTAATAAAATTATTTTTCCATGTTCCGTTAGGCATTAATTTCTTCGAACCATTATAGTAACAGTGGTATTATTTGAAAATTGATCAGTATCCATATTTACTCTAATTATGTATTTTACTATTGGTCGCATCGCCGGTCACCGGTGGCCCCCATGGCGCTGTAGCCAAGTCGCGTGCCGGTCACCGGTCACCCCCATGGCACTCAACCTGTTAAAAACGACCACTTTGATCTGAAAATTGAAATAAAGATCTATGTTTACCGTAGAAATGAATGTTTCGTAAAAGCAGGCGAGTAGAAATTTGATTCGAGCGTAACTTCGGCCCGTAATAAGATTTTCAACCCTTTCGATACGAGCGCCGGATATATCCGGCATCCGTCTGACGACCTGTGTGTACGAGCGCCGTATACATCCGGCATCCATCCGATGACCTAGTGTTACTTATATAATAAATAGAATTTTATATAAAAGTCTTTTAATATTAAAACTATAAACGACACTTGTTAGAAGAAACATTGTTTTATGAAACACAGCTCTTATTTAACGCTTCGAAAAATCTTCGTACAGAAAAGGACTGACCACGCGCTGTGTGTGCATTTTCGCGTGTACAGCGGGAGTGTCGCAACGGACAGAGCGCTCGTATCGAAAGGGTTAAAAAAGTTTCTGGTCTTCAATGCGTCAAGTGGTAAGTCGCGATACGTAAAGCGAATTTTAACCCTTTGCGGTCTTGTGTCGGGCCAGGCACGACATTTTTATTTTGTTCCATTATTTTACTTTTCTGGGATATGAAACATATTCTTTCGTATTGAAATTTAATTTTATAAAAACTTTTCTGCACAGATACCTTATTGGTTATGAAAATATGAAAGTTCAGTCAAATTATTTACAGTTTCTAAAAGTAGACTATTAAAGATAAACTAGTTGGGCTAAAATGTAGAATGTAGCTCGGACCGCAGAGGGTTGATACGAGCGATGGAGCGCAATGAAAAATATTTTTGTCCTTTTGATTTTCTTCTTTGTTCGATTGTTTCTGATTAATTTATAAATCAACGTAGTTGTACGGGTTAAAAATGATCGATTCGAAGGAACGAAATTAAACGCAGTAGGTAGGTTGTGTTCGTATTGATTGCGATCTTATGTGTCGACCACTGTTACGCGTATCGGAGCGATGTGACGGTATGTTACATTCGATTATGCGAAATTAATTGAAGCAATGTCTACGTTTTTTTATAATAGTAAATATTTCTTGTAATCGTTATTGTAATTTGTAGTCTGTCGAGATTGTATGTTGTAATATTCTGTATAAGCTTATGATAATTATTTCTTGACGAGTATCGAGAAAAATTGGTTCGTTCCATTGTAACCTAATGTTCCGATTTGGTATTGTGTCGCGGTTAATTTGTTTAAAAGCTGTTTTTATTACGCGAGTACTGTATTAGGAGCATGTATTGAGATGTATTGCTGTATGCAGAAATGCTAATATATGGGTTTAAAGTATATTTTGGGAGATACTAAAATTCTGTTGTATCTTGTTTTGCAAATTATGAATAGTTAATTTCGTGTAGATTCAGCATTTTTTTTAAAGATAATTAGATTTCTAAAGTAATAATTGGAGGTAAAAATAGTTTCGTTTTTTAACGCTAGAGATGGCGACGATTAAAGTATACTTATTTCTACCGAAGAAGTCAAAGTGGAAAGTATATAAAATAATATGTAATGCAATTCAGACAAAAGTTTATCTATATTTTTAATAGAAAATCACGGAAAATCTGTTCAAATGCACCGTAGTTAATTTATAAAGATTCTGTATTTGTTAAATGTATAGTAGTTTCTATGTTTTATACCATAGCGTTATACAATGTGATTTTTAATATTTTATAACGAGCTTTGCAGTTCCAGTATAGTTCAGTTAATTTACGATTCTGATCGCACTTTATAAATATTAATTCGAAGTAATTGTATCATGTACAAAAACAAAGGTTGCATGTTTGGGAAAAATAGTGTGAAAATACGTTTGAACAATATACATTTTAATGCGTTGCTAATGTCATTATTTTTTTAATAATAATTACACTTAGAATTTGTTGATGACTCTATAATACTAATATGAAGATTTCCGTCATTTCAGGTGAAGGCGAGTGACGGGGAAGGAATGTTTGGCTTCGATATAAAAGCGACCTGTTGGAGTGAGTACTTTTCACCTTTCAATTTTGTACCATTTTTATTTTATCTATCCTGATCAAAACCTTATCTCGATATCAAATTTGAATATAATTAGAAATTATTTTTCCCAAAATATTGAACTACTTTCACGTTAGAAAGAGATAATAACACTTAAGTTAGTAATTAACAATTCGTTCAATTCGATAAAGTATTCTAAGATTAAAAAAGATGTTTGCAAATATTTGATCATAACAGGAACTGGTGGTTGGGCGTGAAGGATTCATCGATAAAATTAATCAATACATAAAATTTATTAATGAAACATATTTATTAAAAATCTAGTATTTCTCTACATCTACAGTAAATATCACAGGTACACGTTTCTCTATCACAAGATCCTCTGCTCGACCATTATTCCTGTTCACAATTGTCAACAGAAACTTGAATTTTCAAACGATCGTCAAGTATAAAAATTGATACGATTGGTCGAGGAGATACGTACATATAACAACGTTTTTGGCGCGAGAATAGATCTTTCTCATGTCGATTCGGGCACGAGAACGGGCCATAATCGACGCGAGAAAGATATCAGATAGTACGATATTCTCGCGCCAAAAATGGGCAAAATAAAAAATTCTCGATAAAAGTATGAAATAAACAATAGAAAATTCTAACTGTCAAGTAAATTAAAGCTTCAGCCGCGACGCGTTAACGCGGTCGTGCCATTACATCGAGATCCTAGTAGTTTCAACTCTTACAACGTTATTCAATCAATGAATGTACAATATATCCATAGGACGATACTACGAGAAAAAAATAAAAAAAAAATAAAAAAAAGAGAGAACTTATTTCGATATTTCCCCCTACTTGTCGTTTCACTCCCAAGTGTCTTGAGCAAATAGAAAATCTTAAGTCTATTCCTCTTCGTCTTCTTCTTTATCTTCAATTCCTCGAAAATCAGTATTTGCACATCCTGTAGGCGTCTTAAGAATCGATCTTCGTCGTTAATTTCTTAAAGAAAAACGAAGCCTTCTTATCTCTCTCGACGTTTCCAGGTCCAAGGGCGAGTGGCGAGTTATTCGCTCAAATCACAGACAAAATTGCAACACCGGTAATGGTTCTCCACACGAGAAAGACCAGCCACGGTAATTTGTTTTCTTTGTGACCGGGAATCCAGTTGCTCGACTTCGAGAACTCGGTTTAACCGGGTACGATGGCTTTGCCCGTTGAAATCGTTCGATCCTCTCGATTACCACGGTCTCCAGATAGGCTCGTTGGGTTTGGCGACCTGCAGGAGACCTTGGTGACTCTGTGAGATGCCTTCGATGTCCGTTCTGACCGGAGATGGTTGGCTCGACGCTGGAGTGAGGGGCATCGAGTATTCGTCCGAGCTTAGCTCGCTGCTCGAGGACGGCGAAGATTGCGGTGCGGCCACGTGGATCGTTAGGGGGCCAGTTTTGTCCATGGAATTCAGTTTGTGACCCAAGTGGGTCATCAATTTGGTTCCCAAGGCGACGTCGACGCCAGGAGTGGCGGCGAGGCAGCGGCTGACTTCGTTGGCGCAGTGCGTGTATCCGGCTCTAAACCGATCCGCGTCGATCACTGGGTTCGCGGAAAGTCGCTGTTGTCTTTGAAGCTTGTGAAGGTGACGCACAGTCAGTTCCAGGATGTCGGCCTTTTCCAGTTTCGCCACGTTCTCGCCGTCGCCGGCTAAGGCTGTGACCATAAGGTCCTTCAGTTCGTCCAAGCACCGATTGATTCGTGCCCGGCGTTTGCGTTCCAGCATAGGTTTCATCACCTGTAAATCAAAAGTAACGAATCGTTATAGACACTTGTTTCGAGACGTGAATCGTATTAATGCAAACGACAATTAAAATCTTTTACGACTCTGACGGGACTTTGTTCCTATTACGATTAGAATCGTTTCTATCGCGAGACCAAAGAACAGGTGGACACGAAAGTTAACAGTATTTAAAAGACGCTTACCTTTCTGTACTGATAAGTCCTAGAGATCGGTTGCTCCTGTCCATCGACCATCATGATCTGCTCGTGCATCTGCATGATTAATCCTTTAGACGAGGGTAGCTTCTCACACACCGATAACGAACTTCACTGATTAAGAACGATCCGCTTATCGCGATATCACACTTCTCGCTGAACGTCTCTAATGTCGCACAGATTTGTGGATAATGTTATTGAACTGCTCGTGTTTCGCACGATTCGACGGAAAACGTATCGACTGGTGTCTTCGACGCGTCTCCTGTTCGAACTTCGTGAACGATCACTGTGGTTATGGTGGCTGTCGGGCGAGGCTGTAGTTTATATAGTCAAGGACCCATCGGGAGGGTGGGGCGAGGGGCTGCTGTCAGGGTCCCTAGTGGGGGACAGGCCTTCCGTGGGAACGGTCCGTAGAGGTTGGTTCCCAAGCAAGCACACCACCTGTAAGCGGCAGCTGCCAGACACGCGCCCACACCAAGCCATCGTCACCGTTTCTTCGTCTTCGTTGCACCTACCGCTCGAACCCGTATTTCCTACCTCCTCTGATCCTCCTCGGGTAGTCGTGCCACGGTATGCACGGCTTAACGTTCTCTTCTCTTTCTCTCTTTGCTCCTTTCGGCTTGCTATTTCACGAACGTGCGCTCATACGGAAGGACCCAGTGTATCGACGTCCTTTCCTTCTGCCCGGGCAAACCGTAGGGAGCGAAAGAGAAAGAAATCTCTCATCGTTCCACCTAGTCTTCCTCCTTTTTCCATTCTAGTGCCCGAGGAGGGTACACTCGTGCTACGTCTTCTTATCGCGATACCGTCTTCGTCGTTCCTTCATGCCACCCGATCGTTTTGTCCTCGTTCGAGGCTGAGCAGCTTCATGGAGCGTGCTGGGCACAAGTCCGGCGTCCTCCCGATCGCAATCCCACTAGTTACACGTTACTGAATCACGGTACGTGTGTCTATGCTACCAAGCCACCGCGAAACGATACCGTGTCCGCTCCCGCTTCCTCTCCGCAATTGATCAATCATTTTCTGGCGCGTATTAACTGCCGTGTGAGAAACACACCGCGGATGCGGAGACAAATGTTGCGCGATAAAACTTGACGTTATGAAAAGGATGTGATGAATCGTTTATTACGATTGTCGCGTGGGCGAGAGACTTTGATGGGGCGACTGTATTACCGAACACGATAATTAGACATCGTTTATTCGACCAGTGAGCTTTATTTNTTTTTTTTTTTTTTTTTTTTTTTTTTTTTTTTGTAAAGAAGATTAGAGAAAGTATTGTGCTAATGAAGGCATCGTTGGTGAAGTCTGAGTTCTTATTGTTCTTTTAATCATTAGTGTATTTTGTTAAGCTGATATTCGTGTACTTGGAAAGAAATGATTAAGTTGTAAAATATGTTAGATAGCATTTCTTGGTTCTTTGAATGTCATTTTATCGGTGAATTAAATGTCTTTTTAATGTCGTACTGGATATTCTGGAATAAGATTTAACGTGTTCAAGGCTGAGGTCTGATTACGATACGATCCTTCAGAGCCGGTACATTTTGAATGTCGTGGCGGCTTTGGTTGCAATAGTTGCTTTTTAATTTAATTTTAGAGTGTCACTTTCAATTTTTATCGACTTCTTTTTTCTTTTACTGTTTCATTTTTTAACGTCGTCAGCCTTGAATGTGNAATTACATTTGTTTAGGTATTTCTTAATATTTTTAATAGTGGAAAGACGAGTTTATATCTTTATATGATCCAATTATCAGAAAGTAAGAGATCGATGAATTAATTAATGCTTTGATTTTGTATGTTTATTGCTGAAAGTGTTATTTAATATTGAAATGAGAAATGTTCTTGAGCAGTAAGTGATATGTTAATTTGAATCTGAGGAGATAAAAAATTTAGAAGAGATGTTAAGAAAAAAAAAGCGATTAGAATTGTACATTTATTTATGCAATAGTGAAAGGTAGGAGATACAAGGTAACATCTAATGAATGAATTAAGTTGTCATTATGCGGCAGTGTGCGAGTCGAATGCGATTCTAGCGAGTTGTCCGGAGGCTTTAGCACGTGCGTCGAGTCAGCGTATAATAGTCAGGTGAATTGCTTATTGATTATATCAGACATTCGATGCTCGGTTGCTGCAAGTTTTTGCATGTCGTATTGTTTCGCGTTCCACTCATTGAAACTGATTTATAAATACCTGGTTAGCATTTCTCGGTGTATCAGAGAAACTCGATTAACTTTCAGAGTACTTTATAATTCCCTAAATTAAAAAGATACTAATTAGAATAACAACAAATTACAAAAGAAAAAAAAAGGAATGAAATACACAATTTCTCGGTGTATCAGAGAAATTTGATTATCTTTCATAGTACTTTATAATTCCCTAAATTAAAAAGATACTAATTATAATAACAACAAATTACAAAAAAAAAGAAAAAAAAGAACACAACATTTAATATCAGATAATCCGATTAAATTCNTTCATTTTTTAACGTCGTCAGCCTTGAATGTGTTAACAGATATCAATACCGCGTTGATAGATTCAATTATTCGAACATATACACTCTCACTCAAAGTCTTAGGACACCTGCAATTTTGAATAAAAATGATTTTTCACATAGATCATAAAACTTGAACTCCGTTTACTTATTACTAAAATTGTATCGACATCCTTTACTTTCTTCATCCTTTACATCCTTTACTCCTTCTTACTCATCGCATTGATCATATTGATCAAAAATAAAATTTCTTCGAAACGACTGTTTCTATCGTGTCACACCAAAATGACCCGTGTAAAAAGAAAATTAAATCTTTTTCCAGAACCCGTTAAATAAAAATCGCGCAAAGTACGCATATAGAAAACATTCACATTTGTGTCGTCGAAGATTGCGGCTCTTCTGAAATTTCTTACCTCTTGCCAACGAAGTCTACTCTTATTTATCCTTTTTTAAACCACGTTTTATCCTTTATAGTATCTTTTACGCAATGTTTTTCACCCGAAGTTGATTATTCGAAAAATCTACGAACAATTCGTTCCTGGAAATAAGCCAGTGAAATTTATCCGTCCCAGTATTTTCTGTCGGCGTTGCAATTACACGCAACGCCAGGCCACAAGTGATTTTCGTGCGTACGCATATGAATGCAAGTGTTCGATTTACAGCGGTAACGTACGAACGAAAAAGAGATTACAGATTTTCAGTTCGGCCAATTGATCGCCGTCGAAAATTGGTTGAAAGTAGCCCTCCGGGTGGATTTGTCTTGGCCGAGGTTTAATTTCTCGAAGACGCTCGTAAAATCGTCCTTCGCTTTGGATAGTCATCGTCCGGAATGAATATCTCGGCATGCTTCACGTGTACATCCTGCCGGTCGCTGGAAGCACTTCCAGATACTAATTTCGTCGAGGCTTTTGCTGAATTATATCCTTCGTACCCCCTTCCAATCTTTCTCTATCCTTCTCGGTTTGCGTGGCCATTCCTTCTTCTTCTTCTTTTTTTTTGCTTTCCTCGTTTTCTTCTTCGTTTTTCTCTTCTTTTTTCCCCCGCTCGCTTCTTCCTGCCAACTACCTCGCTTATTTCTCCGCGAGTGGGGCACTTAAACATCGTTCGCACCGAATAATTACGCACAGCAGTTTCATCCTTCTTCCTCCGGTTCAGTTCTCGCTTGTCCGACCACCTCCTTCTTGCTACCGCGATTTTACGAGGCATCCTTCGTCTTCTTCGTCGTTGACTGCTTCTTGTTCTTGCTCTTCGTCTTCTTCTTCTTCTTCTTCTTCTTCTTCGTCGTCGTCGTGCCCGTACCTTCCTTGGCTTCCTCTTTTTTCGCTGCTCCCTTGAGCCAGCCAATTGCACGTGTTCCTAACGACGCCGGCACCTCCGTGGAACTTACTTGATGCTCAGATAACGCGAAACTTAAATCTCTTCTTTCTCTTATTCTTTGTTCCTCGATGTACAGCATCTTTTCTTTTGATTCCCTTGTTTACTGCACTGTGGATACCAATTAGCTGGATGTTGAGTAAGGGTTGGTTTAAGTTGCGTCTCTGTAACGCGCGCGGTCATCACTTACAATTTAATTCTTTGGAGCTCTGAATTGAGTCTGCATCGATGTTTTGTGTTAATTGGTTCATATGTAGGACATTGATAGCAGACAGAAATAACACGTTTATTAGGCGAATGTAAATATCGTTTGCAGGAGAAGATCATGAAACTTGCTACGAATACTGTTTTTTTTGTTTCTTTTTTTTTCCAATTAAAATTAAATATTCCAATGTAACTTTTTCGCTTGGATTTAAAGCGTAGATGGAACGTGTCACGAAGCTGTTCTAGAAAACTGTATGTTTCTTTTTTCACCTACGATTTTACATTTTCGTAATTAGTAACCTGTAAATTAGGTTTTAACCCTTTGCACTGGCGAACTTTTTTGAGGTTCAAAGGACTACTGTGAAAACTTAGTGTTCTTTTGGAAACAGAAAATTACATGTGTTTACGATTTTTTATTCACTTAGTTAATTTACTTTATTTCAAAACAAAAGAAGCGTTTGAATTGACAAAGATACAGAATTTAATTCAAAACTTAATCTCTGAAGAAAATTATCCATGTCGCCATAGCAGCGCCAATCGAGTGCAAAGGGTTAATATCAAAGAGTACGTTTTACGTATTGAATAGAATTTTGAGTTTAGCAAGAAGTAAAGTCGCAATCGATTAACTTCTGTTTTATTTGTGAAGCAAACAGTATTTCGAAGAATGTCTTGGAACTTAATTTTAGAACAGGAAAAATAAGTCTCAAAATTGAATTAATATTCTCTTTTTCGTGATCGAGGTACCGTTTAATTTTAACGGCCTATAAAAATTAGTTTCAAATGGAAATGAGTTGAAAAAAATGATCGACTCGTAACAAATGCAAATTTATTTTGCTTTCAAGATTTACATGATGTGTCTGAGTCACGCGGTCTGTGCTTTAAGCGAAGTATAAATGTAACCGTATACGTTAGATGGTTTCCCTGAGTAAAAAATTTAAATGAAAAACCCGTCGAATATCTCGGTGAAGTCTTAGGGGTGTTTAGCTGCTAGTGACCATATTGCTTATGTAATAAAGGTGAAAGATTACGCAGCGGGGTGGCGATTAAAACCTAGTTAATTCTTCTGATTAATGTCGAAACGACAGCCAGGAGAACTGTAGACGACAGTGATGAATCGAAACAGAAGGGTATCGCATATTTCTCGCATTCTAAAATGAGGTTATCTTTATCGTAAATGCTACCGTCGAACTTGAAGCACGTGCGATAATTAATTACTCGTTTCAAACACCTTTCTCATTTGTTTGTAAATTAATTGTCACGATATAAATGAAAGAATGAATTTAATAGAGTTTCAAATAATTTTCTCTTTCGGTTATAAATTAATTTTCGCGATAAAAATGAGAAAATGAATTTAGTAGAATTTATTTTATATTTTGTGTATTAATTTTTTTTTTTTTGTACTAACAAATTTCTTCTATTTTTTTTAAATGCCATTTAAAAATATTCCATATTATAATCCTAGGATATATATAAAATTATACTGTGAAAGTATTTTAATATTTTTATTTTATTTTAATATCTTTATTTTATTTTAATATCTTTATATTATTTTAATATTTTTATTTTATTTTACAAAATTTTCCACTTTCTATTTATAATTTCATATTTCAATCATTTTCAAAATTTCCTAGGTTGTACCTGTAATTTTATATTTCAATCATTTTCAAAATTTCCCAGTTTCCAACTATAATTTCTTATTTCAATAATTTCTCAAATTTCCCAGTTTCTATCTATAATTTCATATTTCAATAATTTTCAAAATTTCCCAGTTTCCACCTATAATTTCATATTTCAATCATTTCCCAAATTTCCCTGTTTCTACCTATAATTTCATATTTCAATCATTTCCCAAATTTCCCAGTTTCCACCTATAATTTCATTTTTCAATAATTTCCCAGTTTCCACCTATAATTTCATATTTCAATAATTTCCCAAATTTCCCAGTTTCTATCTATAATTTCATATTTCAATCATTTCCAAATTTCCCAGTTTCCACCTATAATTTCATATTTCAATCATTTCCAAATTTCCCAGTTCCTATCTATAATTTCATATTTCAATAATTTCCCAAATTTCCTAATTTCTACCGCTGTCCTTTGCTTCCCGTTGAAAATTTTTTCTAACGACTCAATAAAGCGCCCCATTTTATTCGTCTCACCGTCAGAATAAATCGATGGAACATCGTGTTATACAAAATTTTGTCCCACGAAGACTATCGCGATCGGTGACACTGCATTAAAACGATGCAGTCGGTGATACAAACTTAATGCGGCCACGTGGCGGCTCAATTCCAAGTCAGCTTCCTCTCACGTGCCGCTCATTGTTCGTTGTTTTTACACGAACTGGGTGGGCAGCGAGAAGTTCCGACTGCGTCGGTGGGTAATATAAACTTAATTCAACGTCCCGATTAGTTCACGTGCACGATTATGTGCATTACAGCTCTTAGACGTTGTACGCACGTGCTGAAGCAGTGCATGGCTTAGGTCACTGTGTATATTAACCGGAAAAGGGTGTGTAATCAACGTGCTGTGCTTTTCGAGAACGTACACGACGATGAACTTAATTCTTGCACATTTAAAGCAACATGCCAATTTTACGTTAAATATTGGGCGATCAGATTATTTGTTTACAAATTCGAGCAAGGTGTAGAATAAAAAATCTAATTAACTTGTGGGATTTTTTTTAAAGATAAGCTTGTTTGAAATAATATTTACTTTATTTCTAAAAAAAAGATTATAAAATTGCGAAGGGGAAATTAACAATATGGAATTTGAAAATAAAATTACGTGTATTTCACGGTATCGTGGAACAAAAATGAAACTTTAGTATGAAATGAATATCAGAAAAATATTATATTACATTTAGATTTAAATAAAGTATTATATTTAGTTGGATAGTTAATACGCTAAACGACGAAATTATACCAATTTATACCGGAGAAATCAAAATCATACGTTTAAAAAATAGAATAAATTGCGTATCTTTATAAAGCAAACTTTTAAGCATATTTTTCATAGATCACAGAAATTCTTGCAAAAAGTGTACCGTTCTTGGTCAAATTTCTATAAGAAAAATTAGATAGTTAAAATACAAGTTTTCATTGACTCTAGATTAATATATATATATATATATATATTTGTTATTTACGAATAAAATGTAAAACGTTCGTAGCAAAGTGTATAATTTCACATAGTGAAACATGTGCGACGATAAAAAATTTTCTTACAGCTACGACCCATCGAATTTCCCATGTTCGGTACACATATACTCGCGGTATCATTTATTCTACCGATAAAAGAGGGAAAGAGAGCGGTTGGCTTATTAGCAAGCACATCAGCTGTTCGTGAACATATGTCGCGAGCCGTTTGGCTCGTGCCAACGAAATCATGATCCCCTTCTCTTCTATCTCGAATATCAACCCCTGTGACATCGGTTCGCACGCGTCGATTTCCGGCTAGGCAATATCGAAGGGGGCCTCTAGAGGGGTTGTCCCAATGATAACAATTGAATACTTATAATAATTCTTTGTGAGAATTCCTTGCCTTCCTGCTAAATGTTACCTAATTCGGTTATTTATACGGTGTCGTTTATTTTAATTGGTTAGAAATAGAATGGTAACATGAATTTATTGTGGTTATAATTTACGTTTAATCCTTTGCAATTTATCCTGGTTTTAATTCATTATTTTTAATTCATTATTCATATTTAACCCTTTGCAAATTGAGTCTCAATATTTTCTCTCAATTGGTTTATATTTAACACCGGAACCATCGAAGTCAAAGTCGAAGTCGAAAATTACTAATTCTTAACTTGTAGAAATTTTATTAATTTACTTGGCTACTTTTTGACGCATTTTTCATGATTTTTTGTTGATAATATGGACAAAGATTTGTCTCGATTGCGTTATGTATTTCTTCATATACCTTTCATTTAGATTTCTTCGATGGAAATAAGTATACTTTAATCGTCGGTGGTTAATTATTGTATGCTTGTTAACCTGTTAACTGGGTCATTTTTCGATCAGAAGCTCTTTTATACTTTGAGTTAAAAATTAATACAAAATAATACATTTTAATTGGATTGATTTTAATCATTGAAAATATAAGTCTAATGTAATACGTTTTTTTTTATAACAATATAACGACGCAGTTAAAAGTAAATCAATGTGAAAATAAATGATTACGTCCAAAATATCGGCAGTCCGCGTGACGAGTTTACACGCCTTACCCGGTTAACACGTTAATGTTAATTATTCTACGTTTCTAATGTTAAATGATATTAATAATATAACAATATTAATTATTGTACGTTTCTAATGTTAAATAATATTAATAATATAATAATGTTAATTATTCTACGTTTCTAATGTTGAATGATATTAATAATATAATAATATTAATTATTGTACGTTTCTAATATTAAATAATATTAACAATATAATAATGTTAATTATCGTACGTTTCCAAGAAATAGTTACACCAATTGTAATATTATGAATATCGAGTCTGAGATCGCAGAGGGTTAAAGGGACTCTAACTTGTTAATTAAGTAGAATATTTAATATTATCATGTTAACGATAAATAACGAGTAAGAGGTTCTTCCTAAAATTTTCTACGACATCACTGTTATTTAAAACTGGTACGAAAAATACAAATTAAGTCATTCGATGTTAGAGTAACAATTTCCTTGTACTTAGGGTCTTTCCAAAATCGCTGTTTTTTACTCATGCCCGTGAAACATAAATTCCTACTCGAAACGTAGTTGGAATGCGTTCCGAATATTACGATGGGTCATCGAGATTTTATTACCGACGTTATTATCGCGATTGTTATGGCACCAAAGATTTCACACTGCGCTCAGAATTAAGGAAAAGACTTTTGGGATTCCTCGTGAGCATTGGCCAGGTCAGATCCTCAATATTTTCGTTATATTGCCCTGCGGTTTATTAAAACAGGGCTGTTAAATACCTGAGCAAATAGCGTACAAACGAAGGATGGATTGTTAAAATTAGACGTCGTTGTTCGCTTTCTTTTGACCCACCCCCGACCGAAGCGTCGTAAACGTGTACGGGGGAAAATGGACAATGGAGCAATAAATTAGAATAAAATTGGAGCGTCAGCGCAGCCGAAGTGTAAATTAAAAAAAAAAATTGACTTATATTGTTTCCGATATTTCCACAATGCGTTGAGATATTTTTAAATACGGGCTGGTCGTTGCACCGAGTCACGTTAGCTGCTTTCACCCTATCAAGAATAAAGTGAAATTATGATTTATAACAATTGGATACAAAAGAAACCGTGCGGAAGATACGAAGACCGGTGTTCCTTATTTTTACGCGTTCCGTTCTTATATCGTAAAAGTCTTTAACAGGATTGACAATAAATCCTGAAATAAGTTTACACCAACAGCGTAGGAAAACAGAATGTCGATTTTATGAAATTCTTCATGGAATTATTTATTCGTTCCTGTTAATTTTCTTACGCTCTGTCCTAACCGTATTAGTTTCTCATTTTATTGCACATTAGCGCGCATATATTATCCGAAAATTGTATATTTTATTCCGTTGTATCCTGCGCAAAATCCAGAAGCACACGAGTAAAGAATAACATGCTCGGCTCTCGGGAAGCTCATGTTTAGGAGAGCTGAAATTTGCATGTTGTGCCGTTAACATCTCCCGACGCAAACACGGCGGACCTTCTGACCTACTCCTCGAGCGGTGTAACCATGAAGAACAAGAGGAAGAAAAAGGAGAAGTGAGAGCATTCTCACGGAATGTCGAGTTCACCTGGCGGCTTGTGCACACACCGTGTGCACTTCGCCCTATTTAAATGGCCTTTTCTGCCCTTCCTCTTTTTTAATTGAATGCTACCTCGTGGCACGTGCTCACAATACCGACACACGTCGTCGCTTCCGTATACGCACCGCGACCTCGCTCCGCTTCCGCAGGATCTTCCGGTAAAACCTGAATCACTTAGCTTCCTCTGTCCTTCGACCTTCTTTTTTTCAATCAAAACAATACTAATCGTGCGACAGGATACCCCTTGTTTACTTGGAACCCTTTCACGCTTCAGTTTTTTTTTTTTTTTTTTTTTATTAGGATTCTGTTTGTTAACCGTTTGGCTGCTGACGTATTTTTTTGGACATACGCCAAAACTGCGGCGCTAATTGGGCGTGTATGAGAAAAAATGTAAAACGCTTTTCGTACAATATTTACGAAAATATAGTACAAAATAAACTCACTCGTATTGCTTTGCAACAACAAAAATGAAAAAATACCACTTATTTGCATAAATTTGT
Source organism: Ctenoplectra terminalis (assembly GCA_019453375.1). Lineage (NCBI taxonomy): Eukaryota > Metazoa > Arthropoda > Insecta > Hymenoptera > Apidae > Ctenoplectra > Ctenoplectra terminalis. Next base: position 89,625 of record SMSQ01025959.1, read on the forward strand.
TTTAATTAATTTTGTGAATAAAATTGGATTGAGTAAAATTGTGAATAATTTTGTGAATAAAATTATAATTCGGAATAAATTTAAAATTATAATTCGAGCACTTATAATTCGGTCAAATTAACACAAATAATTTCTTATGACCTTTTACACGAGTGGTTCGCTGTACAAAGCGCGTGAATTCCCTTTTTACAAATAGAGCGAATTAGGTTTGAACGTTTAACTCCTCTACCATATTTATTGCTGCATTCCACGCACCGCCGCAAATTTCGTCCAGGTAGTTTTTCAAGACTAAATATCTCGCTTGGCGTAGATGATATAGGTTGTTTATATGCGTTGTTTTTGTTTGCGAACCATTCCTTTTCAATTTCATCAATAATGCTTGAAACATATTGTAACCTGGTTAGTTTTTTATCCTTATAATTTTCGGAGTATATTATATAGGCGTTTAAGACAGGAGCGCCATCGATTTCATTGAATCTTAATTTTGTTTTAACGAGTTGCGTCAAAAATTACATTTGTTTAGGTATTTCTTAATATTTTTAATAGTGGAAAGACGAGTTTATATCTTTATATGATCCAATTATCAGAAAGTAAGAGATCGATGAATTAATTAATGCTTTGATTTTGTATGTTTATTGCTGAAAGTGTTATTTAATATTGAAATGAGAAATGTTCTTGAGCAGTAAGTGATATGTTAATTTGAATCTGAGGAGATAAAAAATTTAGAAGAGATGTTAAGAAAAAAAAAGCGATTAGAATTGTACATTTATTTATGCAATAGTGAAAGGTAGGAGATACAAGGTAACATCTAATGAATGAATTAAGTTGTCATTATGCGGCAGTGTGCGAGTCGAATGCGATTCTAGCGAGTTGTCCGGAGGCTTTAGCACGTGCGTCGAGTCAGCGTATAATAGTCAGGTGAATTGCTTATTGATTATATCAGACATTCGATGCTCGGTTGCTGCAAGTTTTTGCATGTCGTATTGTTTCGCGTTCCACTCATTGAAACTGATTTATAAATACCTGGTTAGCATTTCTCGGTGTATCAGAGAAACTCGATTAACTTTCAGAGTACTTTATAATTCCCTAAATTAAAAAGATACTAATTAGAATAACAACAAATTACAAAAAAAAAAAGAAAAGAAATACACAATTTCTCGGTGTATCAGAGAAATTTGATTATCTTTCATAGTACTTTATAATTCCCTAAATTAAAAAGATACTAATTATAATAACAACAAATTACAAAAAAAAAGAAAAAAAAGAACACAACATTTAATATCAGATAATCCGATTAAATTTCAGTATCAACCCTTTGCACTCCAACTGATAAACTTATATTTATATTAATAAGAAATATCCAACGTAAAAATAATATATAAATAATAATTGTAATATTATTCTAGCAGAACTGCCATCCACTTACAATATTAATATAATTATACATTTATATAATATTATTAAATCTACATTATTAATATTTATTAAACTTAGGTATACCCGAAATAGTATGATATTAAAAATATCTGAGAGGCATACTTGAAGTGGAAAGGGTTAAAATATTACGCGTATAAAGTTACGAAAAATATAATATTAAAAAATATACGTGAATAATGACCTCAAATGATACGATGAAAAATGCAAATGAACCGGTGTCACGTTAGGAGTTAAAATCGATAAAGGGGAACCCTGTTGGCTGGCGTCTTGGAAGGGGGGAAGTGGCCCCGATAGGACCCCAAAGGCGTCCTTTGTGGGGTCTTAGGCTCAAGATTGCGCACGTGCTCGGTTTTCCCACGCGTATAGCACGCAGCCGGTCTGCGTCTAAGGGGGAGGACACCGAGGCTGAAAAGGGACAGGGTGCATTGTGTCGAGCACGGGCCTGAGACACTGGAAATTAAAGGCCTTCTCATCTTCGTCCTTCTCTTTTCCACCGACGGCAAATGATGACCGATACAAATTGCCGGTAGCGTAAGAATAAAAGGACACGATCTCGAGACAGTTCCTTTTTCTATCTGGTCAGGCTAAATTATAAGAAAGAAATTGCTAGAAATTGGTGGAATACCTTCTACCTAAAAATGTGTTCGTCCATAATTATTTCAAATAAATGCGACTTCTTTTTTTTCCGGGAATTTATTAATTCATCGATTGCAATGAAGTTTGGTGCGAACAAAATTTATTATTAAATTATACATTTAATATTACAGCAGTAGAGGAAGTATTTGCAGAGGAATAAAAAATCACTTATGATTTTAAAAGTATACGAGATCGTTGAACAATTTTTCTGCATTTTTATCAGCACGTTTCATATTATTACATGCGAATTAAACACAGAGTTCATTAAGAAAATCAAAATTATACAAAAAATTGAAAAATGCAAAATTTCATTTGCACGATTGGCTAATTTACAAGGTTCTTCGTTGTTTAAATGTTCTAAGTAGGATTTCATATTATTAATGCGAATTAAACACAGAATTCATTAAGTAAATCAAAATGATACAAAAAAATGAAAAATGCAAAATTTCAGTTGAACGATTGGCTAATTTACAAGGCTTTTCGTTGTTTAAATATTCCGAGTAGGATTTAATATTATTAAATGCGAATTGTTTGAAGGTTCTGAGTAGGATTGTACACAAATTTTTGCGGTACCACGGTAAATAATCAGATCACAGTATCCAAGTCTCTTTCGGTTATTCGATGGTATAGAGATTAGGATGGATTTTGCTGTTCAACGTTGGCCGTGACGCAGCTTTAAGAGATCCAACCGAGGACCACCTACGCCGGATATGTCTACAGGTATATTTGATAGACGTGGCCGTTTCTTATCCCGAAATTCCAGCAGAGCTGACTCATGCTTCTCATAATTTCTTTCGAAATTAAGACGAGTCCCTGTAAGGAAGTCGTCGCGATGACTGAACACAATTTTGTATGCATATGTCGCGTTTCTTGCCGCGTTGCCCGTGCGTTTCTTGCATTTAATTTCTTTATAATTCGTGCCAGTATTTACGCTCTTCTTTCAACTTCAATTGCCCTCGGTCCGTATTTCGAATGTAATCTGATACCAATCATCAAAGATATTTTGCATTTATTGGTGCGCCAGAAAATATTGGCCATTTCAATACTTTAGTTCATCGGGACGAAATAAACAGTGAGCATACCGTTGAAATCAGTGCGTAAAATCCTGTTAATCAACCAGTATATAAATATATATATTTAATTTAAGTGGACAGTTTAAAAATTGCTCGAAACAAAGTGTCAAAAGTTTCGCAATATTTCTTGAGACACGTTAATATTTTATCTATAGTTGCAATATTGTGTTTTTTTTTTTATTAATCCTTAACTGGTAAGGTAGAAGGTTTTAAAGACAGTTATGAAACTTTCTGTGCTAATATAACTATCAAAATTAAATAATAGTATATTTAAATAATTTAGATAATATAACTATCATAATTATCTAAAAATTTGAAGTTCAAGTAGAAAGCAATTAAGGATCAGACCTCGTCGCATTAGTTGAGAGTTAAGATCAATGTGTAAACGGTCACCGCGACAAGAAATATATTAAAAAAATTTTTTTAAATACTCTAACAAGTATTTGTCCAAAATTTGAAAAATCTAAAAGCTCGAGAAAGGAAAGAAAGTATACAGTTAAAGGGAAGTTAGGATAATTCGACTCCCATAAAAGTTCCAATTTACTACTCCGCATCGGCCCCGGCAATTATTTCTTTAATAAAGATATCAGTCTGCGTTTCCAACCCCAAAATTTAACTCAAGACCCGATGAATCGAAACGATACATAGTGGCGATTGTAATTACCCATAAGGCTACACCCGCAAATCTCTGAGCATCTAGAGCAAACCGCTTAAGCATAAATATCGAGCCCCAGTGATCATCGAACCGCGGACTTGCACTCCCCTTCACAAATCATCGGACATTTAACGAATTTAAAATAAAAGAACCTCCGTATCATACTTATAAAACGAATCCACTGTTTATTAATTATACGCGTTACACAAAACCTTCAATTATACCGTCGTTTTAAGATTTTATTGAAAGTCCACTTCCACAAGTTTTTCAACGTTATTTAAAAAATTTTTTTCAAAATTTTTTTCAAACGTCCAACGACTCACGGATGAGAGTGTCAATTAAAAATCTCAGGTTTCCATGGTCGCGTATAAATCCCTCTCTGCTCCCTGCCCTCGTCCCCCCCCCCTCAACTGTTTTACCTGTACCGTTTGTGTACTTATTAACAAAGTGGACATCGCGACAGGCGCGTAAAAAAGCGTCGCCGAGGCGCCCATGATTTCTTTTTAATCGAGCCGGAAGCTCTTGTTAAGGAGCACCCGTTAATTGGTCCTGGCTTCGGTCATTGGACAAAAATATGTACCGGCTCCTCATCGATAAGCTTCGGTTCTTGCAACACTATCTCTACCTGCTTACACGTCCACGTTTACCAACACTGGCTCATCGTCGTGTCTACGTGGCACACGTACACGTATAATGTACCCGCACGAATGAATGGCGCTGCCGGGCGGAGAGGCACATCTCTCGTTTCTGGACTCAGAGATCTAACTACCACCTGCCTCATTTTCCCACGAGCTCCGAGCGAACCTCTCGAATACCGATGAGATAGACGAGGACGAACCTCGTGTAGGAACGAGCTGTTCGAAGGACAGTGGAGCACGCCAGGGGAGAAAAGGGAGCTTCGTTTGGTGAAGGAAGCGAGAAGGATGATGAAAAACAGGGTCAGAGAGAAACAGGAATACCGAGGGAGAGTTCCTTCGGTTGACGGAAGAAGAAGGGGTCGAAAAGGGAGCGAGACGGACGGAGATGCATGGTTAAAATATCAGAAATAAAGACGGAAAGGCTCGAATCGAGGAAAAATGAAAGGGAGAGAGCAAGAGGAAGGTAATCGAAAGAAATGGAGGGTAAACCCGAACGTTTCTCTGCTAAAAGAGAGAGAGAGAGAGAGAGAGAGATGTTGGTGAATATGTTGGGTACATTTGTGTATGGCGAACGTGTACGAGCGCACGCGTGAGCACGTGTGTGAAGGGCTGGGGGAGGAGGATATGGAGAACCAAGAGATCCTCCGAAGGCGGGCAGGTAGAACACGTGCTGGCACGAGGTGAGTCAGACTCGCGGGAATATCGAAACACGATCTCTCCCTCTCTCTTTTTTCTCCTTCGCTCTGATCCTTTGTCTTCTTCTTTTTTTTTTGTCTTTTTTTGTTTTTTTTGTTTTTTTTTGTTTGGTGAATGTGGAAATCTACGTTCTCGGAGGCGATACTTGGCAGTTTGAGAGCTGTTTTGCATGAATTGGAGAATTCGGGATCTTTTTTCTTTTTGGAACTGAGTTTTGTGGAGCGAAAGGTAGAGATTTGAGGGAAGTATTTGTTTAAATATAAGCAGGGAGAAATTTTGTAAAGCGTTTTAAAGGATTAAATAGGAATGGTGTTGATTTTTTTTTATAAAAGTCCTAATATTTTTTTAACTTTGCATGGTGATCTTTTCTAGGTTTGTACTGTCTGTATGGTTTGAAACGTATTCTGTCGGTTATGAAATCTTTTGGTGGCGTTTTTTAATCACAATCGTATCTAATTTTTAGTTTATTTGCTTCTGAGAAGAAAAAGTTGTAGTTTTTTTAATTTTTAGCTGAAAATCACGACTGATGACTATTATAATAAAATACAGCAGTGCACTGGCAAGCAAATAAAATAAGACTTAAAGAATATAGAAGCGCGTGTAAGTGACTTAAAATTCATATGGTTTTATAGAGGGTCAAGAATGTTTCTAACGTTTGATGTCTCAGAGGTATCAGTAACTTTTATTCCGAATTATTTTTGTGATGAATGGAGGGAAAGAAGATACAGTTAATTTTATCAGTCGTAGTTCGATACTCTTTCACGTAATTATCCAATGTCATTTTGTTGAAAAGTTGTTCTTCGTTGATGTCACGTAACAAAATTCAAGCGTGGCAGTTTATCTGTAGTTGTCATACTGTACCGCATTTCATTTATTGGCTTTTGCTTTCCTAATTTGGAGTTACATTAATGTGTTGGTATTAACATGTATCCGAGAAAGTAACATACAACTTTTTACGTGAGAAGATTCAGCTGATACATAATTGTCGGCTCGTTAAACGTCTGCATGTAATTTATTGATAGCAGTTACGAATGTAAAACAAGCAGAGAAAGCAATAACAGTCGTAAATAATGTGTGTTATTTGTACACGTGTACACAAACTGTACTTCTCTGAACCAGTTACACACTATGTTCGCTTATTTGTTAAAAGAATTTGAAAATGCTCAATTTTTCAGCGAAAAAATAGAATTGTTCGCTTTATAGTTTACCGATAAACGTTTACGTTTAAAGTTTGAAATTTCTAACAAATTTAATAAATACACTGGAATCTCGTTTAATTTTATCTAGCATTAATGGTAAACGTTAATCGTTGTTTCACACGTGTTATTTATACACATGGAAGAGTTAATATATTTGCTCGGTTTCATTTTTTATATCAAACCATGTGTGATAAATTATTGAGCGTTAAATATTTATGTTAAATAGTCTATTTACTTTAGAAACAGAATTTTAGATAAGATAAAATGTTACTGAATATTGGTAGCCTATTGTAAAAAAGAAAATTCCATCGTAAAGCTATAGATACTTTTATTGGTCAGTTCATTTTTTGATATCTTGTTAGAAATAATTAATTGGAAATTATTCAAGTATCTGTTGTACAATATATTAGGTTGGAAACTATGAAACGGCCGTTTTTTGTTTAGTCTGTGTTCAGCTGCGACTCAGAGAGATACATTGCAACGCGCGCTCGATATTTTTATTTATAAAGCTTAAAGGTATTCTTCTTACTCGTTTTGTAAAATTTTTTCGCGTTCGTATCCCATTTTTATTTTATTTCTATCCTAAACCAGATGGAAACGAAACGCGATTTACATCTACTCTTCTTGTACGAGTTTAAATTAAATCATACCGCGGCTCAAGCTTCGAGAAATATTAATCGGGCATTCGGAGATGGATCGACCGATGAAAAAAATGCTCGATATTGGTTCGAAAAATTTCGTTCCGGCAATTTGAGTATCGTGAACGAGCCTCGAGGAAGACCACCGGCCCATATTGATAACGAGGAATTAAGGACGACCGTGGAATCCGATCCACGCACAACTAGTCGAACACTTGGGTCTAAACTAGCAACTAGTCGTACAGCTGTGTTAAAACATTTGCGTGCAATAAATAAAGTAAAAAAATTAAACATAGCTGAACGCAGACTAAACAAAAAACACCCGTTTCATAGTTTCCAACCTAATATTATAAATTTTAACACGAGGACTATTTTTCATTTACAGATTTAATTTTTTCTTTCTTAAAACAAGAATAAACGTATCCGAGATAGTTTTTGTTGATAGATAAATTCTACTTTGGAGAACAAATTTTTTATCAAGTATTATATGTAGTTACATTTGTTGCATATGATCCTGAAACATCCTGTATTTTCCAGTTCCAGCTTGTTCCCCGAGCTTTCGTTGCATGAAATCAACTTGTACGACATAATTGGCCAACTATGACTCTTCGTATGTGGCACGTGCCTACGTTGATGTCTCTAGCCGAAAGAACACGAGAAACGAGACCTGAATCTATTTTCATTGGAAATCGTTCGCTCTGTCTTGACCTGTAAGTAACTTACACAATGTTGTGTTTATTTGTTCGGTTATTAATCGAGTGTTAACGGGTGTTTTCTCTTGTGCTTAGCCAAACATTTCGAACTCGATAATTTTTACATCGACGAGTTTTCGAGATGTTAACCGATACCTTTATCTCTTTGAGGGATAATTTTCGTATAGATTCGTAGAAAAATGTAGATGCAATTATATAAGATAATTCGGTACGCAATTATTTTTCTCCATGATATATTTCTAGCCAGGCTCATGGGGTCTTATAATTATGGTAGATCTGGAATCGTCCTAATTTCGACCTAATTGTGTTTTTGTTTCATTGAAATATAATTTTTAGCATAAAATTGAAACAAGAAAATTCACGTGTAAATAGCAGCTTCTTTTTTTCAAAATTCAGAAATTTTTTAATGAAAAAATGAAAATACGATTAGGTCAAAAATGATCGAAGAGTAGAGTAGTGGTGTGTGCTAAATTTTTTTAGTAGAGTGTGTATATACTTTATTATGTAACAAATTGTAATCTTTTTTAAATAGTAGATTTTCGTGTTGACTCTCCTGACACTAGCCTCGTAATGTGTGTTCTGTATAAATGTACACGTGTGGATTATTTGCATGAAAATACCATTGGAAAGAAAATTGAACATGGCTCTTTCAAATAATGGTAGCATACACGAGATGTTATTTTATTTTTTTTTTTCTACAAAATTGTTTGCATTTTACTATCTTTTTTTCTTTTAATTACAGTTCTTTTTCTTTACAATCTCTCCAAGTTTACTTTTCTCCACTTAATATAATCTACATTTGTCAGTTACAGTTTATTTCTATAATTGGTCATTTTGAATACTCTGGTAGTTCTAATATTAAAAAAAAAAAGAAATTTGCAATTTTGAGTCACATACAAAGAGATTATTATATCCATAATTTTTCATTTTTATTTTACCTTAAAAGTTTAGAGCAGGAAATCGAGAACGATAAAATTATGAGTTTAAAAAATTGTATCATACAGATAATTTTATTCCATATTGTATTTAATATTTTTTTAATATAGTGTCCAGCGTAATTCAGAAGTTTGCAATACTTTGTCAAACACAGTATTTCGAACTATTAAAATTAATGTAGTTGCACACAATCTAAAATGTACATTATACTACATTTTCTGACTCTCGTTTCTCGTCCATTTTAGGATTAAGCTATTTTTCACGCATTTGAAACGGCTCGTTTAATCCGGATTTATGTAACTTTCCTCCGTAACTGTTTCTTCGAGCACCTACGATGTGAATGGACCTGTTTGATGGAGCCATTACACCCATAAAAATACAGTAGCTTATGCATCTTACTTTTTTGTATCTTTATAACTATGAGATTTTCTTTATATCTATACACCTTGGCGCGTGATACCACCTGGTTCTTGTTAGCATTTAAATTTTTATATCACGCTGTGCATTTACATTGCTTATGAAATATTATGGCAATATTTTAGTAAGATTTATCCGTTCGTTTGGTAGTTTAAGAAATCGTGTAAATAGGAAATTCTCGATGATAAATCTTTAATCATTTCCATTTACCTTGCTACGGTCGTCATAATTTTCTCGATCTCGATTCCATGCTCTCAGTTCTTTAAAAAAAATTCTTCTTCTTCTTAACGTAAACTTTCAACGTGAAATAAAAATGAGAAATTACGGATATAATCATTTCTTTGCGCGTGAATCAAAATTGCGAATTTTTTTTTTTAATGCTAGAATTATCAAAGTATTAAAAATGATTCATTATAGAAATAGAAATCTTATAGAAATTATATAGAAATCTTATAGAAATTTTATAGAAATTTTATAGAAATTTTATAGAAATTTTATAGAAATCTCATAGAAATTTTATAGAAATTTTATAGAAATCTTATAGAAATCTTATAGAAATTTTATAGAAATCTTATTGAAATTTTATAGAAATCTTATAGAAATCTCATAGAAATTTTATAGAAATTTTATAGAAATTTTATAGAAATCTTATTGAAATTTTATAGAAATCTTATAGAAATCTTATAGAAATCTTATAGAAATTTTATAGAAATCTTATTGAAATTTTATAGAAATCTTATAGAAATCTTATTGAAATTTTATAGAAATTTTACAAATTTGCTGTAGTACATTTCTGGGAATTTTCCGTGATTTCCTGTAAAAAATGAGGACAAAGATTCGTCTCCCTTTCATTACGTATTTTTTTATACACCCATCATTTTGATCTCTTTGATACACTTAAGTCGATAATAATCTTTAATCTTTAATCGTCGATAAGTCTAGCGTTAGAAAACACGATTGGTTCGAAAAAGATCCTAGAGCCGTATCAAATAAAATTACTCACCAATTAATTCAGTGGTTGTTTTTAAAATCACTTCATTATTTTGCAACAAACAGCAAGTTACTTTATATTAAAAATATCACAGTTCACATTTCGAGTCATAAAAACGTGAAATATAAAACAATAATTATTCAAACGTTACCGTTAGCCAAGAAATTTCTTCGAAACGATCTCGCGCGTGCCTCCTCCGAACCGTTAACCGTTCAAACATAATAAAATAACAAAATAACGACACCGAAAATACGTTTAACAAGCTTTCCTTCAGTTTCCTGCAGTTATTTGTTAATTAAAGCGAATGACCGAAGGCAATTAACGTTTTCTTCCATCGCGACGAACTTAATTGCGATGCGTGAAGGGTAAAAAAGGAACATGTTCGCAAGGAGTTCTCAATTAAAATATCGTAGAATCGATTCGCAATCAGCGTTTTAATGCAACAATCAAGAGACAGTATCTTAACTAGCCGATTCTCGAACGCTCGATCGAAATCCTCGAAAACAATTTCTATCCTGGAAGAAAAACCTTTTAACAGGCTTTTATTAAGATACGAACGGGCCGCTGTGGTGCCGCCTCAGAGAAAGAAAGTTGCAGATATCGAAACGCGGACGATAATTGAATGGAAAAGCGTATCTGGCTGGCGTTACTCTGATAACCGGTCAATCTTGTACCGAAATTAAAGCTGCAGTGTGACTCGTGAAATCAGAACTCTCTTGCGATTCTTATCGTCTGCGGTTCGATCCTACTAACAAGACCGTACCGTAAGCATCTGATTCATGCGGGATGTACAAATCGTTAAGATGCTCCCTTTCGATTCTCCTGCCCGCCATTCCGCTTTCACATTCGCATACTTTTTAATGTAAGCAGCGATTTCTACTCGAGTCGCGAGGATACTTCACTTTGTAGCACCTTAAATTCTTTTTTCTTTTCTTTTTAATAGAGAGGCTTTATTTTGTATTTTTAACCATTCGCACTCGAAGACTTTAAGTTTCAAAGGGCTATCGCGAAAACTTAAAGTGTTTTTTTGGAAAGAAAAAAAGAAAATTATAAATGTTTACGATTTTTTATTTATTTGATTTACTTTTATTTTAAGATAAAAGAAGCGTTTGAAACGGTGAAAATATAGAATCTAATTAAAGATATAATCTCTGAAGAAAATTATGCGTGTCGCCATAGCGGCGCCAGCCGAGTGCAAAGGGTTAATATCGGGAAGCATATTTTGTTTCGTTGAAATATTTAACGCTATCTGGTATAATATTGCGTGAGAATATTAAAAAAAATTGGCAGAGATGGCAGCGTAGGAGTTAAACAGGATGTTAACACTAGGTTTACGGGCGTTGATTGGGTCATTTTGATGGTTAGATTGAAATACAAATTTTTTGTAATATCATTAGTTCGGTTTGCTTCGAGTTAATAGATTTCTATAAGCAGAGATTTATTTAGTACATTTTTTTATATAATTTTCATTTTGAGTTTACATTTTTCGCACGCGTGATTGCTAAACTCAAGCACGAAATCTGAACTGCGTCAAATTGACGGGTTCCGTAAATCTAGTGTTAACCATTCGCACTCGGAGTCATCTCGCGACATTTTTATAGGAAAGCGTGCAAACAGAAATCGTTCCATATCTCGGTATACACTATACTTTTCGATTTGCTGTCTCTTGTCATTTGAAATAGAGAGCTTCAAGGAAACATGGATTTTCTAAAAAAGGTATGCCGACGTAATTTCATCCTCTGTAATCATTAATATCATTAACCCTCTGTGGGACCGTGTGACTTAAAAGTTACAAAGTGATGTGTCTATATTTTAAAAAATTAATTTTGTTTAGTTATCATTGCGCTATTAAATTTGATTACTGTGTTACTCTAGCGACACCACGATCCATCTACGGTAATTATTAGTTAAAACATTTTCGAATCAAAGTGAAAAACTGTAATCGATCGTAATTTTTTCTCCAAGAAGCAGACAAAATTGGGGCTATAGAGGGTTAATAATTTCGACATCATCAAACCTAAATTTCTGCCTACACAATGAAGCGTTTACACATTTACCTAAAATAAATGGGTTTAGGCAATTTTTTGTAGCTAAAATACAATTCAAAACAACAGGTGGAGCACGCAAGCGCCAAAATTCGCGTAAATATTTGCTTAAAAAAGTCTCAACGACCATTCAACTATGTTCGAGGTGCCTTCTAGAACGTGCGACGCAAATCGTTCTCGATTTTCATTTTTGAAAATTATTAAAATTCACTATAGAGGGTTAATAAACTCTGATGTCCCCTGAGAGGAGATTTTTCTAAAATTTGTATCTCGCAAATTATCTTTTTCCTATTTCTTAATCCTCTATAATCAGAATTTCGTTTATTTGTGACTAAAAATTAGGAGAAACGTGATACAGTGTAAGTTATAAAGTAAAGTTACATTTAATTATAATTTTTTACATCAATCTTCAAAGTCGGAGTTAATAAATTATCGTAGTCAGACTTCTTTGTGGCAGTATAATGATACGGTAACAAGACGCAATATTAAGATAGGAAGATTATAAAATAAAACTTGGCGAATGTAAATACGTGCAACTTAAAAATCACCTGACATTATAGATGGATGATTTGAAATAATAATAAAAATAATTTCTTACGAATATTGAATATCGTAGCTGTAGTATCTCCAGACCGGTGGACGTAACATACGCGACAGCTGTATTTTTATTTTCCATGCGCGTGGTTAAACGAGTCTGGTTAATTATTGCCTATTGGTTAATTAGTACAAGCTCCGTTCGTAACAAATTAATGATAATAATTGTGTAAAGATATCATTTGTTGTAATAAAAAAAAAGGAGGAACGAAAAAAGAAGCGGACAGGTGAACGGTATACAAATCGGTAATTAAGTACGTAATTAAACGTGGTGTAATAAAATCTAAGAACACGCGACAGAAAAGGAAATAGCTGGTGTAGATCTGTTTTAGAAATTAATAATAATAAATTCAGAAACGTGATATCGGAAAATTGTTCCTAATATAATTTCTTTACGATTTTTTGACTAATAAATATATTCCCGCTTACTTTTCCCACTTTCACATCTGTTTCGTCGCATTCGGTCACGATTCGAAGGTATATCAAGTTTCTTGTAAACGCATTAATTATCGTCTATATAATCATGTATGAAATAAATGATCGATGTCGCGAAAATGAAAAAAAAAAAGCTTTTTTTTTTTCCTTTATCTCGGAAGTACTTCATTAAAACGTTCGATTACTCTTCTGTACGCGATTCCCGGACATTTTAATTTCGCGTATGACTCAACCTTGACCTGAATTTTACACTTTTTAAGTCACGAAATTCGTTTAATTTGGAAATGAAAAGAAGTTTGTCACGAAAGCAGCTTGTAATTATAATTATCTGCTTATGTAACCTCGTTCGCTCGTAACGAGTACAACCGTATTGATGATAACAACTCCGACTAGGTTCTCGGTAGATACGTGTTTTATATAAAAATTAAAAAAGTTTAAATCAGTTTCGCAAGATTCGATTATGCAAAAATTTACATTACACGTGAAAGAAACCTAGTCTTTAATTATTAATCCGTTCAATAATTTCTACCAGTGGTATTATTATTATTTACTATACTGTACACAGATCCAGAATAATTTTTCAAAGAAATAGAATTTCTCAGAATTGAACACATTGGAACTAATTTAAATATCAGAGCATCCGATTGATAAGTAATATTGTTCCAAAACATTTACGTAGATTACTCGACGTTAGGTGTTACTGACAATTGTAAGAGTCATGAAGATTCGTCAGAATTGTAGAAATTTTTGTGACACATGAACATCAAAGGAACGTTGTTTAATACGTAGCCTGCCACGGAAATATAATCTTTCGATCAGAGCGTAGTACCTGGTCGAATACGAAGTTGTACGTATCGTGGCCATTAATTACTTCGTTTACACCAAGACTAATTATTCTCGATGCAATTGAGAACTCGCCTCACGGAATGCGACATGTTCCGCCTGTTGGTCCCACTGCACGCAGTCGCGACACTCTCATTATCAGTGTACGAGCGTACACGTGTCTGGTACCACGACACTTCGTCGGCGAAGAGCTCCGTTCGATAGAGGTTGGGTTCCTCGGTAAAATTCTTTCTAAATGTCCAGTGAATCGGTACGATGCACCAATTAATTCCGAAATTCTGAGTTCATGCACAAACGATTATTTCGATGAAACAGTTGATGGAAGTAGCATAGTAAGATCGCGAAGTAATTTCCTAAGTAGTAAAACTGAATAACGTTATAGGACCTAGGATGGTACAGGATCCTTTTTTTTTTTTCTTTCGTTAAAGAGGAATCTGATAGGTTGGTGGATGTGAAACGTTGGATTTTCTTAGTAAATAATAGTAACCTCGTGTTATTTTTTGAGCTTACCAATTTATAAAATGCGATGTAATACCATGGAACGATTGATATTCATTCTTAGAGCGAATTCTTTTGGTGTTGCACGCGAATTATTTGGCATCGGTGCTTTCGACACATCGTTATCCACTGACGCTTCTGGTCTATCACATAATTCATTTCGTAGAGAAATTTCTAGAACGGAATTTTGCGAATTAACGCTCAACTTTCTTCTTGTTTATAATATTCTGTCCAAATGCTCCTTTTATGTTCCGAGTGATTTTTGTAGCGTTATTGCCAAGTTTGTGTTTGTATAAGAAAATTATACGGGTAGCAACAAAATTTATATTTGGAATAAATGTTTAAGAAATGGTTAAGGTGTAGAATTTAGGAAAAATTGTTTCCAATATGATATGACTCTGATAATAGATAACCGAACTGTATAAAAGGTTATCTCATAAACAGTCATACGGAGGAAACAGGAATGTACAAATATACAAATATTTATATCAGGAATATACAAATATTTACATGTAATCAAAATCCGGTGTTTCATACACGCCAACCTGATATTCTGTTTTGTCGTTGCTCAATTTTTGTAAATTTATTTCAATATCTTTAATCTTGTAAAAGTCGTTTCACAAGATGCACGCAAGAATGCTGATCTTGAATCAATCAGCTGTGACCTATATAATAATTTACGATACAAATTCTTAATTAAGTGGAACATGCGTTTTTGTAGTATTTAACTCTTTGATCATCGGTGCAGACTGTGGACACATATACCCGTTTGACGCACGATTTGCAAGAAGAAAGTTCATTGCGTATGCAAAATATGAGAAAAGCAGCGGTACGAGGAATGAATATCCAAAATTGAACTCACAATTTGCACGTTGGATAATTAATGCAACATCGATAAGAGTACGCGGTACGCGAGAAAGTATTTCGTGAACGCAGTTTTAAACCTAGAGTGTTTCCCGGTCAAAGAGTTAAGGTTATTGTTAGTAATATCTCGATATTCCAAAGGATTTAACTCTTTGGGTCACGCTGGGATTAAAAGTGTCCCATCTGGGATCTTTTTGATGCACCGTAATGCATGGTGGGACATTTTTAGTCCCACTTCGACTTAAGGAAAAGGATGTGCTTTAACCCTTTCGCTATCACGGGCCACTATAGTATTATTTGTAGAATTGTGTTATAATATGTTATATTGTTTTATTATATTATATTATATTATATT
>SMSQ01025959.1:106413-122463 GCA_019453375.1 Ctenoplectra terminalis
TTTTAGTCCCACCTCGAAATCTTGCAGTAGCTGCATGTGCATAGGTTTATATTTCGCCTTATTTATGTAAAGCAGCTGGTAATGTATTCAAACAATGTTACAAATGTATTCCTTGTGTTGGCAACATTCAACACGCAATTATAACGGTTGACCAATTGTTATAAATGGAAGGTTTATCGCACTAACATTTTTTTTCATCCTGTGTTACAAAGAGTTAAANCAGCAGAAGTACCGCGGCGGAGAACCCGCCCGTAGCGAAAGGGTTAATAAGTATCATTCATGAACCCATGTGATACGGTAGGATTATCTGAGTCCAATCCTATAACAACAAATTCAATTAAATTATTATTATTTCTTTATGTTTTTATATTATGTGATTCCTTTGTTAGTAAAAATATACCAAAATTTGTTTCATTTAAAACGCAATAAAATTTCTATGCAACACGGGTCTATTTTATGATCTGAAATCCAGCGCCGCAAAGAGTTAAGTTACATATTGTTAGTAATATCCCGATATTCGAAAGGATAATGCCGTTGAAACTTATTCGCATGAAAGGACGATCATACGTCAGCTTCTCGGTACTTGGGTGTTATTAATAGTCTCGCTTTTGTCATGACATCTCTTGACGTGCTACACATGGTGGCTTAGACGTGATTTCACGAGCGGTCTCGTACAAAGACACATTCATAATTCCGCGTTTGTCTCGTGTGAAACGGTCGGAAGGAAGAACTCTGTCGTTCGTCTCGTCTCTGCTCCGAAGTCTCTGACGCACGTGTTATCGGCGTCTCTTAGACAGTCCCTTTCGAGGATCACAAAGCGTCCTTTCATTGCCTAATTAGGATGCTTTCGAAGCACTTATACGTGGCGAATGTCCCCCTTTGACACCGGCTGCCTCTCTATATTACTGTTTTCAGACTGATTAACGAGTTGGGAAATGTGCGTTTAACGGTCGTTCAACTGCTTCCGTCCGTATTCACGGTGATCCTGTTACAAAGGATACAATTATCGAATACATGTTTCCTTTAACCATGCCGTCGGGTCATTTTTCACCCAATCGTGTTCCGTTTTCGTTGAAAAGTTTCTGATTTTCAAAACAATAAAAGGAAGCTGTTAATACGCAAATTTTCTAGATATATTTTATTTTAATTGTAATTTTTTTTTTTAGCGAAACGAGAAAATCTGAATGTTGTAGCGAAGTTAAATATGTCGAAATTTTTAAGTTTTTGGAGCTATGTGATTCAGTTTTTTAAATCATAGCTGGTACGTGTAAAATGTAGTTTGTTGAAATGAAACTTGAATAGTTTCTTCAAAAAAACGCGTATTTAATTAAATGACGATTAATTAATTTAATTATTCGAGTTTTATAAAAATCGTCAGTTCTAAACTAAAAAAAAAATTCTTCGACTTAGGAGACATAAATAATGCAGAGAATATGCTAATTAAGATTTTTGTGTTTTTTAAATTCTCGTTTTTCGTTCAGGTATATGTTCCACCTTGAAACTAGGTTTAATTTATGGATCTAGAATGATTTGAAGCGAGGATGCATTTAAAAGTTCAAGCAAGCACGACATGTGTTTCTATTATTTCGTATTTTGGGGAAATTTTTCTTCGATATTTAAAGATTCCGTTAGAAACACGTCCCGTTACCGTAGAAATGATTAACTACGTAGCACCGCTTACAGTTCCTCCAATTGAAATATGAAAGAAGTACCGTTTTATCTTGCTTAGTGGAGTCACAGGAAACATCTTTATTGGAAAGTGTGTTGTAACATTGTGGTACCTTGTTTTCCAAGAAAAAATGACGTTAATCCTTTAAAACATGATCACAGAGACATAAATCTGTCTTCCGATCCAACAAGAAATTACTTAAAAAAAAAAAGAAAGAAAGAAAAACGAAATAAAAGCATTCCGTCACAATTATCAACAACTTTATTTTATTCAGCTTCTGTTCATGATCTAATATTGCTCTATTTAAACACATTAACACTAAAACTACCGATGTTTAAAGTACACTTAACTTTTACCGAAGAAATCACAATAAATGGTATACGAAAAAAAATGTATTAAACTTTTATTGACAGAAAAACATAGAAAATCCTTCAAAGGTACCATAGTTTATAAAATTTCTGTGAGAAATTACGAATCGGTCATTTTGACCGCTTCTATCATTAACCCATTGCCGCACACTTTTTATTTCGAAGTGGCGCTCAGAAACACACTTTTTTTTTCAATTGTTTATGTCTACCAGATGAAATTGAGTGTAACTTGTATATTTGGAAGTGAAAATTATCACATTTGGCCACAGTTTTTATAAAAAAAACTTTTGACGGCTATAACCGTCATTTGCTCATCATATTTTTTTAATAATTAAAATTTGCACGACGTCTATAGCCGTCATTTGCCTACATATCGACAAAAATTTGACGGCTATAGCCGTCATTTGCGGCAATGGGTTAATTATTAGGGTTACACACAATGGATAAATTTTTTAAAATATAATTTAAAATTAATAATTCATAATTTTATTCATACTTTACGATTCACCGTTGGTGCTGATATATTCCGTTGAAATCCGTGGCTTCCTTGTTCGGCCAGAATGCGGCTTCTTAGCACGAGCCCCCCATAAACGTAACAGGATCCCATACGGGTGTTCCTCGGTCTGTTTCTTGTGCGGCTACGTTCCCACACTTTCTGCCCCATTGAAACGTACACCAGAAGAATTCACCCCTATACATACCACGAGGGTGGGACCTAGAAAGCTCGGAAGCTATAGAAATTAAAAGCACCCTCCTTTCAGGAAGTCTTTCAGTGGAAGCGTGCAATGCACGAGCTGGACACGAAATTGAATGAACGAACCGTTTCCGCATTTTCTAAACTTGACCCCGATACAACGAAAATTCCATCCCTTTTTTTTTCTATCTCTACTTACGAGGAGGGTGGACGCATCGTGTTGTGAATTACGGAAGAAAGGATTAACTGACACGGAGATGCAATAAAGCATGCTTTGCGGTGTATCTGTTCACACGCGAAAGACGAAACAAATAATATAAATTTTTTTTATTATAATAATTCTTTGAGGTCCGACAACATTTACGTTTATAATTGTATTTGTAGTATGATAAAATATATTTCTTTCTTTTTCAAAGGGCTTAGATCTTATGCAGCTTCGCGCAGCGAAATTCTTCGACGTCTCTCACGGTTCTTCCGCGTAAACGGTGACTTTGGCGGAAACGCTGTGTATATTTGCATTCATAGGCTAGTTCGGTCGCGCGAAAAAGTCTTTCGCATTCCAGGGGTGGGTTCGCGCAGGTGTCGTAGGAAAATTGAAACCGAAATAGAAGTGCACGTGTGGCGTGAACAGCGCACCCACGGTTCATTCAACAGGTAGCCGTCTACTCTCGTCAGAGAGCCATTTACGACAACCCCCCTTTGGAGGCAATCTTTTGTGTCCGAGGGGTGGAAAGACGGTTAGGGTTGTGGCTCCAAAGGGGATGATATTTTATCGACGTACATGCATATGCAAATTATTATATGCTCGAGTTACTGACTTGTTACCCTTTTGGTTCGTGTGTATGTATTAGCGTATGGCGCGTGTTCGTAGCGACGAGAAATTTATTAATGTTCTTTACATATAATATATTTAATTTCTATCGCAATTCGAAGTGTGTGTATGTTACCACGCAGATTTTTATTTAGACTCAAACAATTCCATTATTTATATTTATTCTTTATCGCATTTAAAAAATTTAATTTTACTTATCCATTGTAATATTAAGTTTTCCTAGTATAACATTCCACTGAAATTATACAGTGCATCGGTAGGAATTATTAAAGCTAAAACATGTTAAAATCAAAGAGTAGTTAATTCCAGTTTCAGGTTATAGAGGGTTTAATTGCTCAGAATTTAAAAGAAACGTGGCTTTGCGATTAAAATAAAATAAACATTTTTCAACAATGACGCGATACATCCCGTACACCCGTAGATTCGCCTAAAGATTTACAAGGCTCGCTTAATTTCGATAACGATTATCGCCGTTCCGTTAAATAACCAGAATCACGTGCACGCGAATTCCGTACACAGAAAACTATAATACAGGTGTAACGGTGCGTCGATCCTCTCAAAGCCTGTATACGTTGCACGTGGTCGACACGAGACCGGATCGTCAACCCTCCTCGCTCATTAATCTCGAAGAACTCCCTAAGGTAGAGGATCGTGGGACGAGACGGTGGTCACATGACGAAAAATCGGCACGGAAAGAGCGATCGAGAAGGCCGTACAGGCCACCAGTTCGAGCAGTTTAACACACCTAGTCGCGAATAAGTGTGCAAGGCGCGCATTTAGCGCCTGGAGGCTCTTTCACGATGCACGCTTATGCGAAGATATCGGCAGCTGGCCTGGAATCGTGAGAGACTCGGGCAGATGGCCTGCCCTGAAACTCCTCCACGGCGTTCGCGTGTACGTGCACACGACCACTAAGGATCCCTACACGCCTTCCTAAGGAAGGAACCACCGAGGATGTTTCCCACGGACTCCTGCAGCCTCTCATCTGCCGTATTACACACGAATGTGCCCTGGATTCCCTCCCTTCTTTCTTCTCTTTTTCTGTCTCTCTCTTTCTCTCTCTTTCCCTCCTTGCTGTTACCTTCTTTCCACCTTCCTTTCTCTCTTTCTCTCTCTCTCTCTCTCTCTTACTCTCTGTCGTCGATATGTTAACGCGAGATGGGGGAAAGTTCGTATCTCTTGTCTCTTAATTCTTCGGTAGGTCCCATTCTTCGGTGGATTATTGGATGATTGTATTGGAATCAAGGGATTTATCGGTCGACCTTCCTGACATTATTCGCGGCTAATTGATTGGCTTAAGCGAACCTCTTTGCTTCCACATACGCGAATAGTAAAATTGTTTTGCTTTTCCGTGACTTTGGGGAGATCCTTTCGTAGTTACTGCTGTAGTCCATTTATCTTGTAATATATTGCTAGACAAATACGGTGCTGTGAATTATATATACGTTAGAACTAACAATTAGGAGAATATGAGAGACAAATCTTGATCTACATTTTTGATACGAAATCACAAATAATATAAATCAACCCTTTGCACTCGAGAGGTGACTCTTACTCACCACTTGGATCAACGCAGCGATTCGAATCGCGTATAATTATTTTATTTCAACTTTTCGTGTATCTTTACATTACACGAGACTTAATATCGAATCTTAAGCTCGATTCAATTGCTTTGGTTCAATCAAAAAATTGCAATAGTTTAGAGAGCACTCGTCAAAATCCATTCTCTAGTATCCATTATCTCTAAGTTATCTCTAATCCATTCTTTAGTATCGCAAGAGTGTGTCGTTCGAGTGCAGAGGGTTAAAAAATAATATGGATCAGTGTGTAACTCTCAAGTTACGCCACAGGGGGTTAACCATCGGCCCTAGTATTTTAAAATCAAAGTCAGAGATTGTAATCGATTATAATTTCTGTTCTCGACCAGCAAGCAAAAAGTTGCATACCGAATATTTGATTACGTCCGATGGTTGTACAATCGCTTATAAAAAAACCTCGGATAAAATAAGCGACCATGGGTTGAACGTACCGAAAGTAAATCGTATCGTGGCGACTGTGATCGATTAGAATGATCCTATTGGCAGCCCAAAGCGGCCGACGCTGCGCAATTTGCCGATGGTATAGCAAATCAGGCCGCGAGGAGTTAATCGAAACCTGTTGCATCGCGTCGTATACTGCGGGCGTGTACTCGGCCACGCGTGAACACGTGTCGGTGCACACGCGTGGGCTCGTGCAGCGAGAGCCAGGAATCGCCATTAAGTGGGTGGCTAAGAGTGGTTCTCGTTTACTTTTCGGTTCTCCTTGTTGCTCCGGTTTCTCGAGTGATCGCTCGTGTCTCTCTTCTTCGCTCGTGTGTCTTCTCGAACCTGTCTTCCTCTTTTTTTCGAGTGGGCGAGAAGATACAGGGAGTGGTCGACGATTAAGAGAAATGACACGAGAGAGAGAGAGAGAGAGAGAGAGAGTGTGTACAGAGTAGACAGAGAGAAGCGGTAGACACGACTAGACCTGGCGTTTAAATGAATGATATGCATATCTACTAAGGTTGTACCTAATCGCTCTTGCGGTATTGGCACACCATTCGCGACCTTCGCAGATGCTTCGTGTTGGTGTGCTAATTGAGACGGAGCTGACTCGATCTCTTTAAGCAACCTTTTAATGTTCCTGTTCGTTGCGCGATGCAAATGTCCCGTTTCATGTGCAAGCGCTGATTGCTTCCGGATATGCCGCTAGAAATTAATTGCGATCGAATGATCGGTGTTTGTATTGTGTAGCGCAATGATTAACGCATTGTGCGCGATATTGTCGTGGATATCGATGAAAAATGATTAATTGAAATTGGAATTAAAATTCTTTAAGCGTGTAGGATTAGTTGTGTTCTGGTCATCGGACATGGATGGTAATTATTTTCTAACAGTTTTCTGATATTCGTTCCGCGATTTAAAGTATAACTATCTTGTATTGTTTGGATATATAGGATGTTCCCATATTTTTAGATCGATACTAGAAGCACCAATGTGGTCGAAATTACCAGTTCATGGTTTTTTTATACAATTTATGAATTTTATGACACCGTGACACATTTTTGGAACGTTTCGGTTAATTTTCCCGGAAATATGCGCAAGCTTTTAAGAACGCGGTACGAAGGATAAAGTTACAAAATGAGCACATTCGGTCCGTATAATTTGTTACTTTTAATGTCAATTCTGGTTAATTGTACGTACAAGAAAGAATTATTAGAACATATTTTATTGTCGCGGTACAGCTCGGTGTTCGTTTCTCTTATCAGGGTTCCAACAATTTTAATGGACCTCGGAAGATGTTATTTATACACGCAGGAGCGTAACATAGCTGTATCTCTGTTTCATTTATAAGGAAATAAATAACACCGAGAGAGTGTAAGTTTATCGTGAATACGATCTGGTCCATTCTGCCATATTAATAACAGTTTATATTGCACAGTGTGTCGAATGTATCCGTGCTTAATTAACCTCGATGGTTTCGATGGTGTCGAAGACTAAAGTAAATGGAAACGGAACAGTAGTATCGTGCTCATAGATCAAATCGGCAGTGGTATTGACTGTCGCGATTGATAAGCGGATATTATATGCTCGGCCACGTTTAATTTGCAATAATTTTCTCAACTGTTTCCGGGGACTGCTACATTGGAAAGAAAAGTATCGGGTGGCTCGTATATTTTCCTCCAATATTAATTGTACAATCGTTTTTCAATCTCGGAATTCCTGTTTATCTGCCGGATGCACAAAACACTTACGCGATGCGATAAAACACGTTGCATTGGTTGCTGCGTTAAATTAAGCAACGATATTTTGATCAAATATCGTATCGAGTAATTGTGACAATCAAGTCGTTTTTAATTTGAACCGGGCAACATTCCAAGGAAATATTGCGTTTTTTTTTTACTGCAATTTTATACGAGCGATACATCTTCGCAATTAAACCCGTTGAAAACGAAGAGAAGTTCCTTTTTCGTTTGCTTCAACATTTTTTAACCGGAACTCTTATCTGCCTACATATTGCGGTTTATACGATCAGTTACGCGCTTAATTTACATGCAGGTTAAACGGTTGCGAAAAATTAATGCGTTTTCTTAAATAACAAATATATAAAAGGGGACGGTTAAAAATGAGTAGCGACGCATAACTAAAAAATTGCATCAATATAATTAAATATTGGTATCCAGAATGAAGTTTCTCCTCGGTTACCGCAATTTACCCCATGGAAATTACTCTAATGTGAAGTTGTTATACTTATAAGTACCCGCACACTTGTTCACTTTTGTCTAAAATGAAATTTAAATTGTGCATCAAATTTTGTTCCCTATGGCGGAATTTATCATACGATAAAATTGATTTCAATGTACTTATAAGTTATTTTAATTATTACGGAACAACAGAATTGGAGTCCATTATACGCGAAACCTGTTACTATAAATTGACAAAGTGTCCGTATACTTATCAGTTGTCCGCGGATGTTCATGCAAATTCGAATTTTTGTATAAAACAGATAAAAATAAATGGAGTCAATATCAAACTTTGTTTCACCATCAGATTTCGAGATCGCGTATTTATTATTTTGCACATTTCCCATAACGCACAAGTTTCTCGCGACGTACATCTCTCTCATACCGTGCCAATATTTTTGAAAATTACGACAACGTACGGCTTATTTTTTTTTTTTTTTATTAAGAGTTTATTTTAGAGTGGTCACATTAACACATTGAGGACCGATCACGAGATATCTCGCATTTCGTTTCTTTCAATTCATAAAAGTGGAAAGTAATTATAAATGAGAAGTTGCGTTCCAAAACGATCGCTTCGTCTGAAAATTAAAACGAAGATCCCTATTTACCGTAGGTATAAATATTTCGTAAAAGTTTACAAGTAAAAATTTTATTCGACTGTAACTTGATCACATAGTAAGATTTTCAAAAAAGTCGCTGGTCTTCAATGTGTTAACATTGAAGTCATTAGTGACCACTAAACGATACATTGGTGGCTATTACAATGTTACAATGTTTTCGAAATTGAGATTTTGCTTATGGTGAATTCAGCAGGTTTATGTATCTAAAAAATTCCAGTACTCTATGGGCGTTCCGTATATTAACACTAAACCTACCGATGATTAAACTATACCTATTCGTATCAAAGAAATTACAATAATAGATACTTGGAAAAATATACAATCCACCTGAAACAAATCTTTAACCATATATTACACAGAAAATCACAAGAAAATAATCAAAAGTGCACCGTTAACACGTTAAACGCCACGCCGATTCTGGTCGACTTTCCTTTAGACTGTGTGCCGCGATGATAATTAAAAAACATTTGGTCGCAAAATAGTTAAGAATTTAAGAAGAAAATTGCAAAGGCTTGCAAAGGAAGATGGTAACTTTGTTTAATGTGATTTAATATAACTCGTTGATGCATTATAAGATATTATTTTTCAAATACTGTCAGTTTTCGGGAATCAACGACGCCTAAACGAAAATTTCCGCGTCGGTCCGCAGAGACCGACGTTGCGCTTGTGTTAATAATTTATAAAATTTGAGTTAGAAATTACGAACCGGTCATTTGACCGCTTTGATACCTTTAGTGTTAAATCTACACATTTTGCATATCTCGACGTATCGTGCCTGCGTAAACATCCACTCTCGCAATCATAACTCCACCGTACATATTTTGACAATTCTAACGAGACGTCAAACACGCAATCGCACCTGACATTCCATCGCGGTCCGAAGTATGCGTTCGTCGGAGCGTTACACGTGGTCGGTAAACAAAAAAAAGCACTTAGCGAAGTGGNATTTCGTTTCTTTCAATTCATAAAAGTGGAAAGTAATTATAAATGAGAAGTTGCGTTCCAAAACGATCGCTTCGTCTGAAAATTAAAACGAAGATCCCTATTTACCGTAGGTATAAATATTTCGTAAAAGTTTACAAGTAAAAATTTTATTCGACTGTAACTTGATCACATAGTAAGATTTTCAAAAAAGTCGCTGGTCTTCAATGTGTTAACATTGAAGTCATTAGTGACCACTAAACGATACATTGGTGGCTATTACAATGTTACAATGTTTTCGAAATTGAGATTTTGCTTATGGTGAATTCAGCAGGTTTATGTATCTAAAAAATTCCAGTACTCTATGGGCGTTCCGTATATTAACACTAAACCTACCGATGATTAAACTATACCTATTCGTATCAAAGAAATTACAATAATAGATACTTGGAAAAATATACAATCCACCTGAAACAAATCTTTAACCATATATTACACAGAAAATCACAAGAAAATAATCAAAAGTGCACCGTTAACACGTTAAACGCCACGCCGATTCTGGTCGACTTTCCTTTAGACTGTGTGCCGCGATGATAATTAAAAAACATTTGGTCGCAAAATAGTTAAGAATTTAAGAAGAAAATTGCAAAGGCTTGCAAAGGAAGATGGTAACTTTGTTTAATGTGATTTAATATAACTCGTTGATGCATTATAAGATATTATTTTTCAAATACTGTCAGTTTTCGGGAATCAACGACGCCTAAACGAAAATTTCCGCGTCGGTCCGCAGAGACCGACGTTGCGCTTGTGTTAATAATTTATAAAATTTGAGTTAGAAATTACGAACCGGTCATTTGACCGCTTTGATACCTTTAGTGTTAAATCTACACATTTTGCATATCTCGACGTATCGTGCCTGCGTAAACATCCACTCTCGCAATCATAACTCCACCGTACATATTTTGACAATTCTAACGAGACGTCAAACACGCAATCGCACCTGACATTCCATCGCGGTCCGAAGTATGCGTTCGTCGGAGCGTTACACGTGGTCGGTAAACAAAAAAAAGCACTTAGCGAAGTGGTACGGAGGCTGTTTTGAAAGGCGAGCTCCCGTTCGAAAAAGCGCGGTAAAAGGGCGCGCGTGCACGTGAGTGCACGTGGCCGTCCTTCGTTCCTCTCGGTTGTGTAAAACCGTAAGTGCTCGTGTGTAGGGCTCTGTAGGGTTGTGTAGGGTTTTCGAGGGGCTGAAGGAGGGGTGGGCGCGTTACGGCACGGCGCATCCTTCGTCTTTTCTCAGGGCTCTCCCACAAGGTGACGCCGATGCCACGGGACTGTGGGAATTCGGGACATGTGCGTGCCTACACACGCCGTGCTCGTGGTCCGCACACGAGGGGGAAATCTCGTGGTGTTTGGAAAGAGAAGAGTAACCGAGGGGAAAAAAAAAAGGAAGGGGGAAGACCGGACCTATGCTGTCCGCGGCACGTCGGCCGCCATAAGGCAAGGAATCCATGGGAATATCGAGCATGTGCATCGGTTCGCTCGTGTGCTGTGAATGCGTGGTGTAAACTAAAAGGACAGCAGGGTTGATTTAATAAAATAGAGGCGGAATGTTACTCGCGCGTATTAGATATTATTGTGCAGTAGAGCACTGAATGATATTTTTGAAACATTAAATAGAGCGTTGGCATTTGATCTTGAATCTCGCTTTAGCAGCTCGCATATCTTCTTGACGTTCTGATTATCTTGGCAGTTTTCGTGGGTCATTCGTTCTCGTTACTCGCGATACACGTAACGCTGGCACAATTCCAAATGCTACATATTCTCCCACTTATTTTATCCCCTTGGCTAAATATAAAAGCACGAGTGTTTCGCGTCGCGCAGATGCGTGGATGCATTTGAACGATGCTTTTCATTTGATCAGTACGAACGGAATTTTGATCTCGAGCCAGAAAATTGATCTCTATCATCTACCATTGAAATCGCTTCTTCGAAGCGAAATCGCATCTTCGTGTGTTATTATTTTTCTTTGTAAAACACCGACAATTTATCGTCTGGTTAATGCGAATCGTTAGATATTTCTTTATTTTCCGATATCGCAGACTCTTTAGAATGATAGTCAATTTCCTGTACCTTGTAAGAACTATTATCGTTACTTTTTATTGAAAAAAGATCAAATTAGACATGTGCAAGTATGCTGTTACGTTCACCGGGTTTTACTTTTGTCGTTCAAATTGTTGGATCCAGGTTGTAAAAAGTTCGTAATCTGTAAAGCTTATTTTTATTACGAGCTTCGAAACATTTTAAACCTCACAGTTTAGGAAATTATAAAGTAGTTCGACTGAAATATTAAGCTCTGTTCGAGACGATTCATTTTCAATGGTTTTTAATAAGACTTTACAATAACTGTTATAATAAAAATGTTCTTAGCTACTTCTGAAGTTACATAAATTATAGGGTCATAAAGAAGACACTATCAGAAGTGTGAAATGGAGCAAAATCACTTAACACCATCGTATACTAACAAAAAAAAAAAATATTTAAATAAACCCGAAATATAATTAAAGAAACAGAATATTAAATAGAGTATTATATTTCGGGTTTATTTAAATATTAATAGATAGTAAAATAGATAATAGATAATTGATTAGATATATAATAGAATAGAAACAGATAATAGATTAATGGATAATAGATTAATAGATAATAAATATAAATTATAAGTTTATCATATCGAAAATACAATTAAAGGAATAGAATATTAAATAGAGTATTTTCGATATGATAAACTTATAAAATTGTAATATTAAATTAATCGTATTTTAAAAGTAACTATATAATTATCTTGGAAACATCAACGTGCATAAATATCCACGGTCTACGCACCAGTTATAAATCCCAAAAATCGAAGCGTATCTAAACGTCTAACGATATAAAAACCAATATCAATCGATTTCTCATTTACTTTTTCCCCGCACGTAACGAAACGATCGCGTCCGATGCGATTTCTTGCTACCTACATCTCATGAAACGTACGCCTTGGTTCGAACAACTTTTCATTATACCTCGAATCGATGTTTTGTAAATACGCTCCTATTAAACTAGATCAGCGGATGGAGGATCGCTCGATAGAGGTAACACTTATCGAGCGTTGCTTGTTTCCTTTCACGCAGAGTAATTGGCTGGACGAGGTCCCGATATTACGAGATGGCCAAAGGATAGAGCGAAGGATGTACGGTCATTAAGCAGGATACACTTTTTACGCTTCACTCGATACTCGTGGCCTTTCGTTAATCATCCGTGTAAGATCGTCGGGAAGGGGTTATCCGGTGTCCATTCACTATGTTATCTCCGCCTCGACGGATGCGAGAGGATCCAGGAACGATGGAATCTTTTTTCTACAGGCATTGACTTCCTTTTTCACGTTGGCCACTTTGCTCGCACAGAGCACCTGACTGACTAGTCGACGTAACATTAGCCGCGACAACTTTTCGGATTAAGTGGTCGCCGTTCACCATTGCCTCCGGCTACGAGAGACACGACGGAAGTACCATTGACTTGGAAATCGTTCTCCTACGCAATAAATCGCGACTCTCACTTTTTTTTCTCCGGTGGGGAAAAGTGAGTTTTCTTAGTCAGAGTTAAATAAATTCAGGTGTTTTCTTAGTTAAGGTGAAATAAATTCAGGAGTTTTCTTAGTCAGAGCGAAATAAATTCAGGAGTTTTCTTAGTCAGAGTTGAATAAAATTCAGGAGTTTTCTTAGTCAAAGTGAAATAAATTCAGGAGTTTTCTTAGAGTGAAATAAATTTGGGAGTTTTCTTAGTCAGAGTGAAATAAATACAGGAGTTTTCTTAGTCAAAGTGAAATAAATTCAAGAGTTTTCTTAATCAGAGTCAAATAAAAATTCAGGAGTTTTCTTAGTCAAAGTGAAATGAATTCAGGAGTTTTCTTAGTTAAGGTGAAATAAATTCAGGAGTTTTCTTAGTTAGGGTGAAATAAATTCAGGAATTTTCTTAGTCAGAGTGAAATAAATTCAGGAGTTTTCTTAGTTAGTCAGAATGAAATAAATTCAGGAGTTTTCTTAGTCAGAGTGAAATAAATTCAGGTGTTTTCTTAGTCAGAGTCAAATAAAAATTCAGGAGTTTTCTTAGTCAAAGTGAAATAAATTCAAGAGTTTTCTTAGAGTGAAATCAATTCGGTAGTTTTCTTAGTCAGAGCGAAATAAATTCAGGAGTGTTATTATTCAGAATTGGAGATCCAGTATTAATTCTGCAAGATGTTTTGAATACTCTAAATAACGAAATAAAAATGAAAGGTACATATATGAAAAAATACGTAACACAACAGCAACAAACCTTTGTCCATGTTACTAACAGAAAATCGCGGAAAATTTCTAAAAACGTTCCACATTAAATTCACAAAATTTCTATAAGAAATAACGAAGTGGTCAAACCGATCGCATCGGTATTTCCAGCATTAAACAGTTTTCTCGTACTTACGAGTTCTTGGCGTGCATTAAGTCTTGGCAATTCGATCAGGAACCGTCATTATTAAACAAAAACGCGCGAATGAGGTACTTTCGTCGGCGAGGAAAGTGTCGGACGGAAAAAGTGGCGCCTCGTTACCTTCCTGCTTATTACAGGACACTTTGCCAGACAATAAAACTCGTGGAAGGTTATCGGCGCCTAACTTTTCAAAGAAAGCAGGTCATGCTCGAAGCTACTCGTAAACTCGATCAGTTTCTCTCTCGTTACGCGGTGAATAATCGAGGAACGGAGTGCATCCGAAACGTCGATGGACGAGATCGGTCTTCGTAGGAAGTAATTATCGTGTAATTATTCGTTGCCGTTGGTAAACGAGGCGGACGTGGCTCGGGGGCTTTTCTTTCTTCGAACGACGATCAAGAAAGCACGGCTCGAGGAAGAACGCTTTCGAAGTGTTCGGTAATTACATTGATGTAATAAATCGTCGCCTGTCGCGCGGTTTTACGTCGCAGCTACCGGTCTGAGCATCGAGCATGGGAGGTCCGAGAGGTATAATTGTTACGTTTTAAATTATTTTCGCATTATCTGATCCTCGAGAAGCATTAAGTCGAAGAAATATTGCTGTCTCTTGATTGTGTTTGTGCGAGAACACGGTTAAACGCGAAATTTTAATTACTCCCAATGTAAACTGTATTCTGCAGATTTTTCATCCTGCTGCTTCAATTTTTCTTCATCTTGGTAGGATAATAAATTTCTGCTGATTAATATTTTATTGCGCGAGGTATTGTGCGATCGAATTTGATTGCGTTTAATTACCCAATACCGTACGGTTTCCTTGATTAACGATGAAAGTATCGACGATTAAAGTATACCTGTTTGTATAAAAAAATATCACGATACTTGAAAAAGTATATAACGCTATATATCATACAGAGAATCCTAAAAAATGCACCCATAAAAATAATCAAAGAAATCATGATGGTAGATATTTGAAACAATAAATAACGCAAAACTATTCAATCTTTAATCGTATATTTTATAGAAAATCACAATAAAAGTACTAAAAAATGCACTGTTCAAAATTTACTGAATTTCTATGAGAAATTAATAATAAAATTACTAATAAAATTGCTAATAAAATTGCTAATAAAATTACTAATAAAATTACTAATAATTACTAACCGGCCATTCGAACATCTGATAGCTTCAGTGTTAAATAAATAATCATAGTACCAAGAAACGAATACAGTTTCTATTCTCCGCAGAGAATGTAAAAATTCTGAGATTCGAAGTAATTTACTGAATTGCTCGAACGTCGAGTTTTACGTAGCTTAAAATTCGTACGTCAACGATATTATAAATCACTCGTTTCCGGCAGGTCGTTCGCCAAAGTTCACCATCGATCGATACGTTTCGCGTGCAACGTGGAAAGATCGTTTCGCGATTCCGAGGCATGACCGATAGTTTCCAGTTCTCTGTTATTAATTTCGGCGCGACATAAATCTCGTTGTGATTGATAGTTACGTGACGTTTTATCTATCGCGCTTACAACTTTCATTTACCGTAAAAGGGACAACTGTGTTACCGGCCTGTCAAAGCTTTCGTGTTATCACGTACGGTTGCTGTTTCGCCGTGTAATTTCAGCTATTTCGTATGCATGCTCAAATTTATTATTCAACGGCCCTGCGGCCCCTTGTGTCGCGATAACAATCACCATTTCTTTGACTTCTGAAAAGCACCGATCCTTAATAAACGATAAACTCCATGTCGCAATGTTGTTTTTTTTTCTTTTCTTTTTTTTTTCTTTCTTTTTTTATTCTTTTTCACAACGTGCTTACTTTATATACTTCGACGACGATAAAGTTTTACTTTCCAGCCGGTTACGTGAATCGGGGAGAAATTTTATTATTGAAGATACGGCCGTTTGATTAAACGGCACGTCATAAATGGTGGTCTAAATTGTTTTTTACGTGCCTCGCTGGCCCCTTATCCACTGTGTTCAATAAACAGTCACGTAATATTCAACTAGGTGTAATTAAATTCGCGATCTGTTAGGTTTGCGAGCCGCACGAAAGTTTAAAATAGGATGAATTACTCGAGTAACATGTTGGAGCTCCATTCTTTTTTTTTTTTATATTTTACATTATAATATTAGATCAATTTGTTAACAGGATTGTGATGAAATTTAAAGTGTGACGAA
>SMSQ01025959.1:123098-148940 GCA_019453375.1 Ctenoplectra terminalis
TTAGTTTGATTGGTAATACGTAGGACGTAATGATTTATTTATCCAGGTATACCCAGTTTTTTAAAGAAGAATACGTTAGGACGAACTTAATTTAGATGAATTCGTTTTAATTCATATTTAATTCTGCGACTACAAAATTTCCTAATCATGACAAGAAATTATAATTGTATATCATTTGTAACTGGTATTCTGTTCATCGAATTTTAATCTTTTACCAATGAAACCTAGAATTCCATTTTTCCGATCGAAAATAGGGGTAGAATCATACAACGATTAAAAGTCGTAAAGAAAAACCAATTCAATTTATTCCTCACATTTGAACAACACCTATTATACTCAAATATAACAAAGATGCTTTAACAATACTTAAGAAATTCTTATACAAAGCTAAATCTCGCCTCGCACCCCTTCAACCCCTTCGAACAACCAGTCCCCGCTTTCTCATAAATTTCTCTTCAAATTGTACGCTTCACGTGGCGGACAAACACGATTGCGTGCCGCGGTTCACCCCGAACGGTTTATTTAAAACCGTATAATACCCTTTAAAAGTTGCAAATAAAAAGGGGCCCGTCTCGAAATTTTATTGAAAACAATTTGCCATGTAATAACACTGTGCCCCGTTCTCAAACACCTTGCGGCTCGGTCGGTGGCTCTCGATGCGCCAACAATGTCGGCGCAATTATCGATCCTCGAGCGTGTGTCTCCGGTCGTGCAGTCAGAGGCCCCGCGCGGTTAATGATCAGCGTTGGTCGAGGAAACGCTCGGCGGCAAGAAAAGGCAACGCGAAGAAAAGGGCCACGTTCCGTACACGTTCCGTGCACACGCCTCGACGGAGCACCTAGATTACAATCACGACCAGTAAAGCGCTGCTAGAGCAGCGTTTAGAGGGAACGGGCCCCGTTTGGGACAGATAGAGAGATGAATAGAGACAGTGGCACAGTGGTTCGATGATGATGACGAGAGAAAGATGGAATCGGAGAGAGAGAAAGATGGAGAAGTGGTAAGCGGGTTACGGTCGAGCGTATAATACTCGAGCCGGCATGTCGTACACGTACACCTACACGACCTTCTTATAAATACGAGACAGTGCGTGGCGCACTTGAGAGAAGGTGCGTAAGTCCGCATCTGCCCGAGATTCTCACGCGCGACGCATCTGTCTCGAGTTCCCACGAGAACGGCCCTGGAGAAGCCGTGGCCGGGAGCTGCAGTCGAGAAAGTTTCGTCCGCCGTGACCGGCTCGTCCACGTGGCCGAGGCGTGCTAAGATTCGCCACTGTCTTTCCTGTCGCTGTCTTCCCTGATCACTCCGTTCGGATTAGGGAAGCAGCGTATGTGGAATATCCTTGAATCCAGAGGATTTCATTCTCCCTTTTTTTTCTTTTTTTATTTCACAAGCTTCCGATGATACGTCCTCTGTCGCTGTTCTCTCGCGGTTTGTTTAATTGGGTAACGGAGGAACTGATCTCCGGTGCTTGGGAAATCTGTGTCTTTTAACAAATGAATATTAGTGGGGAGATAGTTTGCATTTTTTGGAGGGATTAGGAAAGTCAGTAGATGCGGAGTATCCTTGAATCGGGAGGATTTGGTTCGTCTTTTTTTTTCTCCTTTTTATTTTCCAAGCTTCTGATGATACCTTCTCCGTCGCTGTTCTCTCGCGGTTTAATTGGCTGATGGAGGAACTGATCTCTGATGCTTGGGAAATCTGCGTCTTTTAACAAATGAACGATAGTGGGGAGATAGTTTGCATTTTTTGGAGCGATTAGGAAAGTCAGTAGATGTGGAGTATCCTTGAATTGAGAGGATTTGGTTCGTCTTTTTTTATTTATTTTACAAGCTTCTGATGACACGTTCTCTATCGCTGTTCTCTCGCGGTTTAATTGGGTGATGGAGGAATTGATCTCTCGTGCTTAGGAAATCAGCGTCTTTTAACAAATGAATGTTAGTGGAGAGATAGTTTGTATTTTTTGGAGCGATTAGAGAAGAGAGTACATGTTGAGTATCCTTAAATCGAGAGGATTTGGTTCACCCTCTTTTTTTTTTCTTTTTTTTTATAAGCTTCTGATGATACGTTCTGCATCGCCGTTCTCTCGCGGTTCGATTGATCGATGGGCCGATCTTTTAGACTCGAGAAATCGGCACCTTTTCTAAACGGATGATACCGGAGAAACAGTTTGTATCTTTTGGAGTGATTAGGAAAGCAGCGTACGTGGAGTATCCTTGAATTGAGAGGATTCGGTTCACCCTTTTTTTTTGTAAGCTCCTGATGATACGTTCTGCATTGCCGTTCTCTCGCGGTTCGATTGATCGATGGACCGATCTTTTAGACTCGAGAAATCGGCGCCTTTTCTAAATGGATGATGTCGGAGGAATCGTTTGTGTGCTTTTTTGTTTTGTGAATGAGATGTTGAAAAGGGGTTCTAGTAAATTGGTATCTTAAATGTGTATTTTGAAGCAAGATCATTTAGTTTTGTATTGACGTGTGATTCGTTTATAAATTGACAGAGNGATGATGTCGGAGGAATCGTTTGTGTGCTTTTTTGTTTCGATTATTTTAGGGCATGGTGAATGAGATGTTGAAAAGGGGTTCTAGTAAATTGGTATCTTAAATGTGTATTTTGAAGCAAGATCATTTAGTTTTGTATTGACGTGTGATTCGTTTATAAATTGACAGAGGTTATTGTTTTCGGTAGTATAAGTATGATTGTTTGCAACTGTTTGATTTGAAATTAAGACGCACGTTTTCTTGTATTTAAAATAACAGCAGTTTGTAGTGATTGCTTTTCAAATGTAGCAAAAGTTTACTTAGAAGTTTTGGTGTTAAATCGGAACAGGTATATACTACTTCCAGACAGTTTCAGACAGCCATAACGTACGGTTTTGAGTTCTCAGTGAAATTGCAATTTGACATTGTTACAGCCTTCTTTTATAGTTTATACGTAGCATAAACCGAACAGGGTACACGTAAAATAATTCAACTGTCAGAATGGATTAGAGTAATGGTACTTTCACCGTTGGTTGCAATAAATTACTTTATAATAGCCTATTGTTGTTTCAATCGTGCTTTAGAATTATTTCATTATTGTATCAAATGGCACAAAAAAGGCAAAAAAAGCACGCTTAAGTAATTTACTTCTATTAAGTTCCATTTAATTTCTCTCCATGTTAACAATGTAAACTCGCTCCGTTCGTAAAGCGAGAAGTTAGAGTTTCATGTTTTTACGGACGAGTCGTTGAAATTTGCAGTTTTGTTAGGTCGAGAAAATTTAAAGAATTGGTTCCATTTCTGAAAGATTAATTTTAATGTAGGAATATTTTTTTCGGTTACGTTTTCTAAGTCACTCTGTACACAGGAAGGACATCGATAAAGTGCAAAGATAAATATTTAAACCAATGTTTGCCTCCTATCTTTCCTGCCCGATAAAAAAAATTCTCTATGTCCGTTTTTCGGAGACAGTGTCCCCTAAGAACGTGCGAGTGACATGGGAATTCGACGATACGAGCCTACGGGTCAAGTTAACGTCCTACGAATTAAAAAATAAAATAAGATAAACAGGACAAACAGAAAAAATTTCTGAAGGATTTTCGGTAAAATCATATTTCGACTGGGTTTCAGCTGTCTGCTACTGCTACAACTACCCTCTTGGATAAAATGTCCTATCCGAGACACTTAATTAATTAAGTCAATCTTATATTCACAATCCGTATACTGAAAATAATTGAAGAGTTTAAATAGAAAACGATATAAATGCCAGAAGTGTAAACTTTCAAGAGAAACTAAAACCACGTGTCTGTTAACACATTGAAGACCAGCAATTGTTTTGAAAATCTTATTATGGGAAAAAGTTACGCTCGAATAAAATTTTTACTTGCACGCTTCTAGGAAATGTTTATATTTGTAGTAAATAGGAATCTTGATTTCAATTTTCAGACGAAGTGGTCGTTTTTAACTTCCCATTTACAATTACTTTTCACTTTCATGAATTGAAAGAAACGAAATACGAGATATCTCGTGATCGGTCCTCAACGTGTTAATTTTGCGACTTGCATCGTTTATTAATCAAAAGCTACAGAACTTGCGGCATTTACCACCTTTGTAAATTGAGAGAGAAAATAAATGGTAAAAGGGTATCGAATTAGTTAAATTTATTTTTATGTTACACTTTTAACATGCTGTTCACCAAAAATGGCACTTTTGATTCTAACTATATTTTGCAATACTCCCAACAGTTAAAATAAATTATTCCAGCATTTATATCTTTTTCTTACAATATTCCACATAGAATTCGCATCTTTTTTTACCAAAAAAAAATCGTTTTTTATTCTTTAGGGATTTAAATAATTTAGCATTTCAACTCTTCGATAATTTATCTTGTCGCGAGATAATGACCGAATTTTTAAAGCTTTGTTGTGTTAAATAATTTTTAAAGTTGTGTTAAATTTCGTTTTTCGTATTCAATAATGTTAGTTAGGATATTTAGGTTAAAGAGGGGAGAAAATCTGCCAGGGTCGCGTTTCGTTTCGCCGAGTATAATTTCGACGAATATCCGGAACAATTTAAGATCCAACAGCGAACAATTTATTTTGCTGTCACTACGTGTTACCGTTGCCGTTTTCTTCGTTCCGTCTGCTTAAGATCCCGTGGCTCCTTACGACTTTTCGGCCGTTTTATGGTCGGCTACCGCGCTATTATGGTGTCTGGCCGAGCAGAAAGGGATCAGGTGGAGGCGCCATTACCTTCCTCCAGGGGTTGATTATTTTTACAGCGCGTTCGGACGGTCTCTCGTTTTATAGTTAGCATTGCGGTAACGCCGGGATAATCGAAGGTCAATGGTAATCCTGTTTTACATGTAACAAAGTCGCACTTAACGATTATTTTAGCTTTCTCATACTGTGAACCGAGTTTTTGCTGTATTTTATGGAACGTGTCCTTTGTAAGAAAACACCTTTGCACATACATTGAAAAGTAAAAAAGTATATTTTTATGCGAGAGATTGTACAGAGGAAAGCAAAGTGGATTTTTCGGGAGACTGAAATAGTTAGGAATAAACTAAGAAAAAATTTAATATTAATCTTTAACGGTCTACATTTTTTTTTTTTTTTTAATATAATATACACACGCTGCGCTACGTGTGGTATGCAATGCACAATGATACATTTAGGTAATTAAAAATAATAATTTTAGTATACTGTACTACACTGTAATGTAGAGAATGTTGAAAGAAATAGATTTTAAGAAGTTACTTTAGTTTTTAACTATTTATTATTTATACTTAATTTATCCAAATTATAATTCACTGTGTGAATTGTAATACATTAAAATGGTGTCTTAATTAATTTATAATTTGTTTAGTATTCAATGCAGTAATACTTTATTTCTCTAATTAGCTATAAATTGTAATAATGTAGGCTTTTTAATTTTCTGACTTCAATTTAAGAGAAAAATATTAATTCCATTGTAGTGGAACGGTTGAGGAATATGGTATCCGTGAGAAAAAAGATGATTAAAATTGCAGATTTAATTG
The DNA here is from genome assembly GCA_019453375.1 of Ctenoplectra terminalis. Lineage (NCBI taxonomy): Eukaryota > Metazoa > Arthropoda > Insecta > Hymenoptera > Apidae > Ctenoplectra > Ctenoplectra terminalis. The sequence goes on from SMSQ01025959.1 coordinate 128,620, forward strand.
GGACCGTTCATCCTTTTATTCAGAATGTGATTTTAACACGCGACTGGTTTATTTGATTTCTTTACGATGTCAGCTGTCTGTTCTCCTCGCGAGGGCTGAACTCGACTTCGTCGTGGTTCTTTCAAGCTTTCTCTTCAGTGACGTTAGAAGTAATTTTCTTATGTTTTTTTTCTTCTTCTTTTTTTTTTCGCAAACTAAAGCACAACCAGAAACAACATATTTGCTTGACAACGTTTGCATACTTGTCATCAGACGTCATTCGTTTCTTTTTTATGTTAATTCGTGTTTATTAAAACCATTCAGTTCTTATATGGATCAATGGAGAACCTTTTCGGAATATAAATTATTTTTTTATTTATTTTTCAATTATATCAAGTAAAAATTTTTCACAGATTATTTTCCTTTGAAAACAATCAAAATAATCACTGTCGCTATTTTTTTTTAGACTATATTAACAATATTACATTTAGCGTATAATTATGTACACTTAAAAAATTTTTGTGCTACAAAGTAACGCTACCGCTTAGAGTTTTTTTTTTTTTTTTAAATAATAGCTTAATCCTTTCACTATGGTCCCTTCTAAAATAAAAGCAATTTTGGTATACAGATCGGTACAGTTGTTAACGTAACAGAAATACACGTATTAAAATTTATGTATATTGTGTGATTAATTATAGTATAACATACAAATGAATAAAAACAATTCAGTGTTATAGAAAATGACTCTGTACGCTTTCATGTAAATTACTCAATTTCTAAAACCGCATGTGCACGCTCCGATTCATAAATCGTCGGACACACAACAAATTTATAATAAAGTTTACGTTATAGCTATAAAATAAACCTACCACTCAATTATTCCTTACGACGCCAAGAACCATAAATTATACTTACTTCAAGATCTTACCGAACGTTTATCTCAATAAAAATTTTATTCGAAACTTAATATCCGATGACTTACGGAAGAGAGTGTACGCTTTTCGTAACAAAAAGATTATTGTCGTATCGGTTGCATAGTTATTAATTTTACAGAATTGCTACGGAATGGAAGACAAGAGAAACGGTTCGTGTTAGGTTTCCTTCGAGAAATTGAATGATTAATTATTTCTCGTTCAGAAATTGAGAAAGAATTTTAATTTGCGCTTCGAGCTCAACTCGAAGCGTTTCACCGTTATTTATATTCGTTCTGATGCTTATTTCCATCGATTTGTCAATCACGAGACAAATTATTAATTCACGTTCACGCGAAGAGACGCCGCAACTGTTCACTTTTCATTCATAAAATCAGAAGATAACGCGTGAGTATTTTGCCGAACAGAATTATGGCAGGCAAAGTGGTGCTTCGTGACTGAAACGTTTCTTACTTCTTTCGGCTCGACATTTCTCCGCTGGAATATTTAACAGAGAGCGTGGCGTAAATTACTACGGTTCACGAATCCTCAAAGAAAGGTCCTGGATCTTATCCGGCGAGGAAATATAATAGCCGTCCCTTTCAGAACCTCCCGTCGTGCTGCCAAGTTTTTCTCGGCTGTTAAAACTTCACGAAATACCGTAAAATTAATTACGTGCACACGAGCCAGATATAAATTCACGTGTATGATCGGCCGGATGAATCATCTCTCGTATTTCCCTTTCGATCCTTTCTGTTTCTTTCTTTCTGGTATCGAAGTTCGATTTGCATGTATAACGAAAGCGTTGAGCAATCGGAGCGAATTTTTATCTATTTATTTAGGCTTTAAAGCGTTGCATTGATTATAAAGCCATCGAATGCTAACAATCTTCTTCGTTTAGCTCTGAACTACCAAATTGGACGAGTGATCGATTCGTAATTTCTCATTGGAATTTTAAAAATTTGCATTTTATATCTGGTGCATTTTTTGAGGGATTTTTAATGATTTTCTGTAAAATATATGATCAGAGATCTGTTTTTCTTGCATTGTGTGTTTCTTCAAATATTCATTGGTATAATTTCTTTGGTATAAATTGGTATAGGATAGTTCCTGACGAGATGACTCGATTTTATGCGCACTCCGATCCTTAAGTCATCGGTGATTTAACGAATATAAAATAAGGAAAAGTTTATGTTATAATTACGAAATGATCCTGCCATTTTCGAATTGTTGATGTTACCGAAAACCTTAAATTATACTATCTTCTCGAGATCTTACTAAAATTCTACCGCGATAAACGTTCTGTTCAAATCTTCCAAGTGTCCAGCGATTTATGGACGGAAGCGTAGGTTATGCAATGTTTCTTCAGTATTATATCAACTATTGCGAATATTAATATTATAAATCCACCTGTATTCGCCGTAGAAAATATATATTTTTAGTCTACGTATTAATTGTTTAAAAATAAGTAGACTATCGTTCCCCAACTTATTCCTTTAATTCTACTTTAACCCTTTGCACTCGGCTGGCGCCGGTCCATTAATGAATTATAAGCAATTATTTTTTAAAATTGATACTGCCGGTTTTCAGAAACCAGCGACGCCTAAACGGAAATTTCAGCGTCGGTCCGCAAGGATCGGCGTGGCGCTTAACGTCTTAACCCTTAACGCTCCCTTGGTTCCGGAGACATTCTGTTTCCAATACGATTACGCTTAGTTTCCAAAGATATCGCACCATGATGATTTGCAAAATAAAAAATTCATGCTTCCTTTCCTAAAAAAGATATTTAAAAGTGAATAAAAATAAGTACTTTCACAAGCAATGCTAATTTTTTCCGTTCAAAATAAATTTTCTTTTCCTCGGTGATAAAGAATCGCACAGAGTGCGAAGGGTTAAAAGACAACGGTGCAATTTCCTGCTCGTCGACCTACCATTCGCATTCGAAATGCCAATTTAGAGACGCGAGCCTAATGTAACAATAAACCTTGGGTATTCCAAGGTGCACGAGACAATGACGCAAGACCTGCACACGGGACCAAGAATTTTAACAAGAGCCACCAATTTCCCACAAAGCGTAAAGCCGTGTTAATCAACACTTTACAACACGCGGTACGATCGTGCAACCAGATCCCACCGATCCGAACGACCAATTACGAACCCATGTCTACCGAAGTCGATCCGAATCGGTCGTGTATCGTGACGGCGAGCAGTTAATCGCGCGAAACTAGCGGGTTCGTACGAAAAACGGTTGCTCCGTGTCTAGCTGGCCGGCTTGAATTCCAGCGGGCTTGACCGTGCGACAAGAAAGCTGCCATATAAATCTAGGCTGGAATAGGCGCAAAAAGGCCGACCGCTCGTGGCTCCTATCGCTTTTATTCCGTATCGTTTGGCGCGCGGGACTAATCGGTGCTCGCGTCACGTGCCTAACTCGTTCTATCCGTGCCGGACCGTACCACCGGCTTCTCTCGGCTGCTTTTGCCACTTCACCGCTACCGATCCTCGGTAGCCGTGATTTCTTGCCGCTTTCCTAACGAATCGGCAAACGAGACAGCGTACGCCGCTCTGACGTATCGCCGTGAGTCACCTGGGTGTAAATGCTTGCACCTGAAGCGGTCGCATTGAAGCCTGTGACGATATTTCGTTGCGTGGTAGGGCGGATGTCAATCCGGATAGTAAAAGGTGAAGGTGAAACGTGCCTTTCGAAAGTAGTAGTTTTATCGGTACGTAAAGTTTAACCCTTTGACTGCGGAGCACTCTAGGTTTAACCACTTGCGCTTGCGAAAAATTCACCGACGCGTGTAGCAGAACGGTCCAGCGTAACTCACTGAGAACCGTCGTAGAGCGTTCGATGCCTTGGAGAAATCGGAAAAGGATTTATATTTTTTAAACTAATTTATTTTCGACCTAGAACTTTTGCTTCGTTGAACATTGAACTTTCATCGAACAGAACACTTTGCATCCATTTTAGAATATGGGTTAAACNCGCGTGTAGCAGAACGGTCCAGCGTAACTCACTGAGAACCGTCGTAGACCGTTCGATGCCTTGGAGAAATCGGAAAAGGATTTAAGAATTTAAGAACTTTCATCGAACAGAACACTTTGCATCCATTTTAGAATATGGGTTAAATATTGAGAAGTGTACGCTATGTAGTGCAATAATAATCTGTGCTCTGGCAAACAATGCCACCCGACGTGCCACGCACGTCATTTTTGTTTCTGCGACAACCGCCAACGACGCGGTATGCACACTTAGGATAAACATCCTAAGCACGAAATCTGAGGTACGTCAAATTGACGGGTTCCGTAAATCTAGTGTTAAAAATGCCCCCGCTACGGGGACACCGACTTCTACGACGATTTAGAAATGTCCCCGCTACGGCGACACCGACCGCAAAGGGTTAACATTAATCATTCCACGGTATTAACCGTTTGAGTGGCAAGGAGCGATTTTGCGCTTCTTCTGTTTCGCTCGAAAAGAGCCAACCGCGACAACTCGGTTTCTGTCGATGCGCGACTTTACGGCTACAAAATATTTAAATAATATTTTTATATTATTTAAACACGCTGGTATCTGTACTTATGCTTAGAAAGATGTCAGAACCACACTGAATTCGAAAAATTACAACTTACGGTGTAAGAGCAGAAAACAGCGCAAAAGCGCTCCTTGGCATTTTTAATCGGAGAATAAGACAAGCGCTATCGCGCTGCTTAACATTTTTGGAGAGGGAATAAGACAAGCGAAAAAGCGCTCCTTGGCACTTTTGGACGGGAAAACAGGAAAGACATATGGCACTCAAACGGTTCACTCACCGTTTTGTAAATTGGAAATTTAAAAAAAAAACGACCCGAGCTTACCGTCATTTGCCAAGAAAATTNTCTGGCAAACAATGCCACCCGACGTGCCACGCACGTCATTTTTGTTTCTGCGACAACCGCCAGCGACGCCGTATGCACACTTAGGATAAACATCCTAAGCACGAAATCTGAGGTACGTCAAATTGACGGGTTCCGTAAATCTAGTGTTAAAAATGCCCCCGCTACGGGGACACCGACTTCTACGACGATTTAGAAATGTCCCCGCTACGGCGACACCGACCGCAAAGGGTTAACATTAATCATTCCACGGTATTAACCGTTTGAGTGGCAAGGAGCGATTTTGCGCTTCTTCTGTTTCGCTCGAAAAGAGCCAACCGCGACAACTCAAATACAACTTAAATAATATTTTTATATTATTTAAACACGCTGGTATCTGTACTTATGCTTAGAAAGATGTCAGAACCACACTGAATTCGAAAAATTACAACTTACGGTGTAAGAGCAGAAAACAGCGCAAAAGCGCTCCTTGGCATTTTTAATCGGAGAATAAGACAAGCGCTACCGCGCTGCTTAACATTTTTGGAGAGGGAATAAGACAAGCGAAAAAGCGCTCCTTGGCACTTTTGGACGGAAAAACAGGAAAGACATATGGCACTCAAACGGTTCACTCACCGTTTTGTAAATTGGAAACTTAAAAAAAAAACGACCCGAGCTTACCGTCATTTGCCAAGAAAATCCTACGTTTCTCGTGCACCAACCCAATAGTTGCCCGAAACAAAGAATCTTGATCGTTCGCACTCCCTGTAAAGAAACTCGTAAAGCATCGATGCTCGGCGAGGTACCGTAGCTGTCGAATCTCAATCGGTGGGCTTTCGCTTCATGAAATAAACAGTGTGTCCAGGCTGCTGGCCTTTCAGCAATCGTAATAGCGTCTCGATAGATGAATGTCAGCGGGAAACCAGTTACGGGGCAACCGGTAGGAACGCACGCGCGCGTACCTGGCCGTAGGTGTGTTATACCTGACACGGAGACATACACGGCACACGTGACACGCGTGCGTACACAGGCGCTTACATCGCGCGAGCACGTGTACGCTGGTATTTATACGGCGCTCTCTCGGGGCCGTGGGAATGAGCGGGCACCGCGACCGTTCTGGCACGAGCGCCGCGACGAGCGTCGACTCGCGCGAAAGCGGACGCGGACAGGGACACAGCCGAGAGCCGATTACCGTTCCACGCCGCGAACCACGAGTGGAAACCACGCCGATTCCACGACACGTGCTTTTCCTGTAGCCGTAAATCGCCCGGAGAAACGCTGCCTGAGAAAGTACCCCACCGGATGGAAAGAATCCGCTTCTTGCTACACCGGTGTTAAACCGCTTCCATTCTCGTGTTAGATACTCGGAAAGCACGGTAATCGGATGGTTGATCGATGATGATGGTTATTATTATCGGATGTATGGGATGTAGTTAATTATATGTACGATGTAATTTGGTTGCGTGTTTGAGGTACACTCGGATGCGTAAATCGGCGGAACAAAATATCTGAACCATATTTTTATCGAAATAGACATTGAGTAAGGTCTTGAGAAGTCGGTGTAATTTGTATTTCTATGTGTTGTAAGTAGTAATCGAGGGATAGGTTCATTTTATCATTGTAACGTAGATTTTTCTTTGGTGTAAATTTATTAAGCGGCCGGTGATTTATGAAGAGGATTGTATGTATTGGTTTCGTTGGGATGAGTTGTTAATTCTTTGTTGACTATTATGCGCAGCGGGATGTTTGTTTGAGCTAAGTATGTTTGGGTGTTTGTTAGTTTTTTTGTAATTCATGTGATAGATTCTTAATTTCTGAGAAATTTCAATGTCAATTTCTTGCGAGCGTGATGTTAAATTTTCTTTCAAATAGGATTCGTGGCAGATCGGGTTATATAATTTTTCTTTAACCTATGCTTGGTTACGAAACGAAGCGTTGGATGAACTTATCCGAGAAAAAAGTAGCAATATCTGAGATTAAATAACTGGATATATTAATCATGTCTGTATCACTAGCCGGAGAAATAAATTTTCTCTGTATTCGACTCTCGTTTCAAAGGTCACGAATTAATCTCGCGCAAAATCTATCGACTTAGATAACTTTTCCGAACTCGAGTGAACACATTTTTGGTACTCTATGCAATTGTAACAATAATTTCTAATTACGTTTCCGGCCACTGTAACGCTTCACCTTCGCGACCATTAGTAACGTCTTTATCAAGCCCAGATCTTTGATAATTCTAATAAATCTGCATTAATGTCGCAACGAATGTGACCGTTCCACGAATTTATGAAACAGGTGTGGATAGCGAGACGAGAAATGTAATTTACAATGACACGAACGAGCATACAGAGAGGCACAAAGCACCCAACTCGCAATAATCCAATTCGGTCATTTCGTAATTGCCTTTTAGTTTCGATTTCCTTCTGCGCTCGAATCATCGTGCGTGTCGCGTTGCCGTTTCTCATGAACCATCTACGAAAGCTTAATCCGAATTACATAATTACACGATCACAATATGCTTTATCTCTTCGGCCGTGTTATTAAATATTTTCCGCGTATCGATTTCCTTATCGATTCTTTAAAGGACCGACAATTTAGCCGTAATCTTCCGTACGCCGACAAAACCATCTGCGTACGCGATGAAAAGAAAGTTCAATTTTCATAATACCTCGTTTTCGTCGACTATTCTACTTGCTCTTGGTACCAACGATATTATTCGCCAACATTCGAGTCGCGATCGGAATAACGTGCAAAGTGGCCATCTGAGGTTGCGGTGAAAGTGTTAAAACAAGCACGAGTATTCCGTCAATCAAACGGTAGCGGCTTGAAATCGTTTTCCGTGTTCCACGATGGCGAAACACGCCACTTAGAAATTGGCCGGAATCGCGCAAATCGTTACGTCTCTCCATCGCATCGGTGGATTCTTATCAGTCGATTACTGTTACAACCTGGCATTGACAAAATTCCGTGTATCGATCTGACAGCTGCCTCCTGCGCCTCCAAATGACGAAATAATTAATTTCCACAAGCTGAAATTTCACGCGCGACCGACTTACGCGAGAGAGCCTTTCATCCCGCGTTCGCTCGTTCGATGCTTTTAAAAAAATATATCGACGACTAATGGATCGACGTTGAACAACTAATTTCTCGCTCCGGACTCCGTAATCATTGTAATTAGCGAAGAAAAAAGGTTTCGTTGAGACGTAACGATGCTTTCCGATCGATTCGCTGCTTTCATTGAGAGGGGGATCCGATATTGGGATGAAAAAAGGAACAGAAAATATCGCCCGGGGTATACACGGGCAAGAGTAATGAATTAATTTCGCCGTTCGAAACGCTGTCGATTAAGTCGATCGACGAGAAGAAGCCCGTATAATTGATACATTTCGCGTGGCTATCCTGTTTATCTCGTTTAAGTATGTACAGGTTATTTCATTATTCGGTCGGATACAGCCGAGCGATGGAAAATTTTTTATGAGAGGTACTAAAAGGGAATTGGCACAGAAATTTGCAAATTTGTAGTGCTTTGATAAGTGATAAGAGACGATCATGAATTCGCACAGCGATGAAATTGATACGTGGATGTAGGAACTATTTTAATGAATTTATTTCACCTTGAGTGAAATCGGGATGTAAAGATTAAACGGTTTCTCGGCATCGGGAATTTTTGTATTATAAAAATAACTTCTCGAACGGAATAAAAAATTAGGTGAAAAGAACAGATCTTTACGGTACAAAAAAAAATAAAAATAAAAAGAAGTTTGTGGGATTAACAGTTGCGAGGATATAAAAATTCTTCAACGAATGGGAAAAATTTGGACTTTGAGGGTCCGTATTTTTGAAACAATTTTAAAATCAGCAAAGTGATGACTTAAACATCATCTATTTTCGCATTAACTAGAACATATTTAAATTTCAACGAAATCGCAGATATGGAGCATAGAAATAATTAATTTAACTTAAAATTGTTCCTCTGTTAACACATGATGAACGGATGACAAAATTTCTCGTCTTCTGTATTTCATATTTTAACACGTTGCCGCACACTTTTAATTTGACGATCGTGCTCAGAAACACATTTGTTTTTTCAATTGAGAAAAACACATGAGAAAACGCATAAAAGAACAACTAATATGCTGTCTGGCATGCTATAACTTTTTTTTCGATGTATTACTCAATTATTAACAAGCGTATGCGTTAGAACACTTCGTACTAACGCTGTTCTTTTTTTTATTGATTAAAACGTGCATGTGTTAAAAAGATGAAGATGTTAAACCGCAGTTTGTGAAAAGTTACTTTTAAAACCGATCGCTTTAGCTTAGAATTTGAATTAATTTTCGAGCTTAGAATATAAATTTGTTTCGAAAGTATGTAAATGAAAATTTATCCGGACGTATCTTTATCCGATAGTAAGGTTCGCAAAAACGAGGTCCTGTCGTGTATTAATTCACAGTAGAGGGGAAGCGTGGTATATCCAGTTTAGCTTAATGCGAATGACATAATTACCTTTGGGTACGTTTGTCTTTAATTTTCAACGCTCACGAATTTTTGCCGTGTCAAATTTAAGATGCAATGTTTCTTGCGATATACTCGATGGTGTATCGCACGATTTATGAAATGTCTTCTCGAGGAATTTGAAAGTAAATTAAGTCGACAGAAGCTAAAGGGAGAAAGAGAGAGGTTTTTGAAAGCGAATTTTAAATTAATGGTTAAACGAATACTGTAATCAGGTAATTTTATCGCAAAATTAATTCAGGTTTAATGACCCAAAAAATTCATAGAGAAAGAATCTTACATTATCGAAAGGTTTCTTGAATGAAAAATATTTTATCTTTAATTGAACTTTGCCGAAATAGTAAATATAAAATTTAATTCGTCGTTTATAAAATTTTATATTTTTTTGTAGAATAAAAATGGGTAATTGTGTAATAATAATAATAATTCGGCTTAGGCCCTTCCGTGGAACTTGCTTAAGTGTGATTTAAGGTTGGTCCTAATGCAGGGTAGTACGAAGGGTTGCCTACTCGTTAGGGTTCTATCGCCTTTCCGTTGATCATTTTTTTACATTTTTCAAGTTCCTATTTTATTCCCTTCTTTTATAATTTTTAATCACTTTTGCGTTATAATTATCTTACATATACAAAAAGTGTTTCTATATTTTTTATTAAAAATTAGTTGTGTTCTATATTTGGACAAATAATCGACTGATTCAATATTAGTTCACTAGTTGATAAAAATAAGGTAACAATTAATATAAAAAAAAAAGAATCGTGCAACGCACGAATTAAAATATTTTTAATAGTTTCGTCCATAAAATTCACGATTATAATACCTTCTAAATTAACCTAGGAATATATTTATTTCTGTATTTGAAATTCCCAACGTTCTAATTATACCAAACAACAACAATTAACCTCGAGAGGGACTATTTCCTTTTACGATCAATAAATGATCTGATCTTATATTTAATCGCAGATGTATTAATTTTAACTCGAATACTATCGAACAAAGCAAGAAGAGTGAAAAAATAGTAAAAATGTATTACAAAAATATCGTCCACGTGTGCAACAGTGTCCCTCGAGAGCTTAAGATGAAAAAATATACGATTTTTTTTTAACCGTTAGCCTATGTTAATTGAGATTCACTATTCTAATCTTTGAGCTCAACATTTGTGCCTTTCAGCCCCTCCTCGAAAGGGGTATTGTATTCAACACACCTTTGGTCATTCGTGGTCCGCTGACCGTTAAACAAACAGAAAATTGGGTTAACCCTATCGACGAACCAACCCCGAAATTATGCACCCCTCCTATTATTGTATTACTATCTGATACACGAGCGCCGAGCGTATCGCAATCTTTTGTTATTTTTCGAGTTCTGGGGTCGCTTACCCCCGACCGGTCACGGAAAATCATGTGAATTCACGCACCCCATCTACCCTGGCGGACATGTGCTTGTCACATATGGGGAACACGTGTTCGTACTTTCAATAAACGAGCTTTCCTCTAATGGTCCGTGTAAAATATATTTTGTATATCTATTCCTCTCGATTCGGTCTCTTCTTAAAATTAACTCACACAAGACGAGTCCCGATACTTTATCTCAATCAGGCGCGTAATTTGGTTAATCGCACGTTAACGTCGTCGAGAGAATACTTGAAGCGATATAGAAAATAATTCCGGCTGAAGTTTCGTTGACGGTTAAACAAATTCAACGTTTAACGCGATAAGAATTGTGGAAATAAGAGTAGTCAATCAGTTTGTTCGGCGTTGCGTAAGAAACCTGTTCCACTTTATGCGAGAAATCACAGGTGTGTGCACTGATTAACAGTGTAAAAAAGGATAATTGAATGAAAGTACGCGGAAACAAAGGATTCCTTAATTATCTTAAAAAAAAGAAATTGGAAATGTACAAATTCCTTTTTTTTTATAATTTAATTTTACCCTCCGATGGCGAGTTTTTCAAACGACGGTAGAAGTTTCTAGAAAACGTTCGTTCCGTGGGAAACTTCCCGAACCCTGAATTTCCAATAATTTCACTCGAAAAGTTTTGTCCGAAACTTCTATGGGATACTTTGGCGTGCCCGGTCGAATCTTTTCCCGCCACAGAGAACCCGAAATTCTTAAGAGATTTTTTGAATCGCTTCTTAACAGAACGAAGGGCTGAAAAGACCCTCGAGGCTTTCTCAAACCAGTTTCAGGTATGAATGGACCCTTTTCAGGTTGGAAACCTTTGTCCCAAAATAATGTCGGTTACGAAGGGCTAGCGATTTTCAAAGATCGCAGGTGAATCGCCATCGAAACATCCGAATTTCCCCGAAGAGGCTATTTGACGAAGTATCTCTTGTCGGGGATATCCGGACTGATTTGGAAGTATTTTTTAAATACAAGAATATAAATGAATTATAGTAACTTATCGCTAAGAACTTAAAGACTAACGTGGAAGGGTTGTAATGAATCAGATTGATCGAGCTTACAGGTATATTTATTTGTATTCTTAACAAATTGGAAGACAGTAGGAAGTTTCGTCGTTACGACGATGTTAAAGCCAATATCACAATGTATACAACAATTAACCTAATAGGTACAAGTATCACAATTGCGATCATCTCTTTATAGCGTCGCAAGTATCTAATTAAAAAAAAAAAAAAGAAGTACAAAAAATAGAATATTTTTCTCTCTAACTGATTGCCGCGCCAAAGCGCTACATGCTGTACGTGAAACTTCACAATTTCATTCTCAGTGAGCAATGATCAGTTAGAAAACTACAATCTATTTATCACAGTTTCGATATAATCTTATCTAAAAGCAGTCTGACGGGACGTGAGAACCCTCCCTCCGTGTCTTCAAGGCCAAACATTTTTCGCCAGCTTCTACTCGCGGATATCTCCAACTCCTTCGTATCGTTCTTCATCCCCGGAAGTGGGAACGTTTACTCTTCCTCGTCAGATCCCCGTGTCGCTCCTGGACACGACGAGCAATCCTCGTAGTTGTTTTCTTCGGCAATCCTCGAGATCGAGATCTCGAGGGTGTTCAAGTATGAGGTAGATGAGGTTCATCGTTTCTCGATGATCTCGTTTTTTTTTACGCGACTTGCATCTCAGGCGTCTGATGCTGCGAGAATGCGCGTTCCTTGTAGCACAGGTCACTGTCGGCCATGCTCAGGGTCGTCCAGTAGAAGTCCCCTGCGTGGGTGTGCGCGAAATGAACGGGCACGTAGCACTGACCAGGTACAACCGGTACAACTGTCATCTGTCCGTCCAAGCAGACAGTGATGGCAGCTCCTTCCTCGGCGTCCTCAAGTTCAGCCAGAAGTCTCCTCTCCAAGGCCTCGTTGGCGTTATTCTGGTTGTCGACCTCCTCGGTGAATATCTCCACCTGTGGCATCGCTTTCTGTCCCTTTCCGTATTTGCCTCTGTTCGTCTTCTTCTTCAACAGCCGCAAAATCGGCTTCAGCACACTTCTGATCCGTTTGCTGCTCGTCGTGCTCTTTCCCGACATCTTCAGGTTGTAGAGATTGTCGTTGAGCTCGTTCTCGTAGTCGAACACGTGGTTCATAGTGGTGGCGGCCATCTTTACTCGATATGCTCGTCCTTTGCTAATTCTCGACTGGAGGCACTGAACCGGTTTTAAAGGAGCGTCGCACGTCCGTGTGTGTGTGTCTATCTGTGTGCACTCGATGACTCGAATGAACCGTATAGATTTGCGCGGCAAACTTGATCGACTCGAACTCGGAAACCTCGAAAAAGCGTGGCGAGATGCTGGTTCGAGGGATTCAGAGAAGAGAGGAATCGTGTGTGTGCTTTTCTGAGTTGCTTTGGAACGAAACGCTAGTGAGCGAATGATGCCTTAGACGAGCAACCCCGGACCTTATATAGGCCCGGTTGAGCAGGACGGGGTGACAGAGTGGGGAGGGCAGGTGCACTCTGGCTGTGGGAACTTGGAGAATTCGGAGCTTCCCACGTCAGGGTCCACGCCGACCATCTGCCGCTCTTCTCCCTCCTCTGACACCCTCCGACACTAATCCAACCTACCACCCCGACCTGCAAAGGCTCTTCACCCACCCCCGCGATCACCCCCTCGCTCGTAGACCTTCCTTTCGGTGGATCCTTCCTTTCCTTTGGCTCCTCTCCGGTTTCCAGCGAGAGAGGAGAAGCCGCCGGGGTTCTTTTCGGCCCTTTTAACCGAGCACGATCAAAAGGGTGGATATTTGCCCGTTTCGGGGGAGGACCAGTTCGAACCTGTTGCGACAGGTATCTCGATTTCTGATGCGAGTACGCAAGCTCGATACGAATTCGGTATCGACACGGCTTGCTTTAAGGTTTCTCGTGGAAAGGGAGAATTGGTGAAAATTATTTTGGAAGATTGTTTATCGATGGAATGAATTTTAAGCAGCTTCTAACGTCGGTACTTTAATTTCTGCGGAGATAATTTTTTTTTTGTCTTTGGGGGGTTAGGAAAGAGCGATTTACTGTTTTGTTTAATTAACGAAGAATTAAATTTGTTTGTCGAATTAAATTAAATTTTTTGAATTAAAAAGCGAAGCAAAGATATAAGAAATGTTAGAGATATATTGAATAAATAATGTTCGGATATGTTGGATGTAAAAAAATAAAAAAAATTAAACGTACAGGTACGAGTCTATGTCCTTTGAGAGGTTAACTGATCTGGAAGTTGTTTTTTTAGCTTCATTAAAAATATAAAGATATTTTTACGTTTGGAAGGGGTATAGTATTGCAGTCGATTTTTTTTCTTCTCTTTTTCCTTTTTTTTTTACTACTTGCAGAGATTTTAACGTCATTAAAAAAATGTTTTAATGGTACCATGTAGTTTTATCGCGTCTGTCTTGTTAAAGTTTTAAGAAGGGTTCACCGAGGTAGATGAAACGCTTTTAAAATATTCCTTTGAAGTGTATTTATGTGTAAAATATCGATACGTGTATAAACGGTTCGTTTCCCTTCTTAAGACTCACGTCATGTTCAAAGGCGATGCAAGAGGAACTCCTTTCCCAACTTTCTTTGCTGTTCCATATATCGGTCTTGAAACACGAAATCGAACATATACATCACATACGCATACCTTTGTCAGGTTATTATATCAGTTTGTCGCTTTCGGCAGCATTGCTTGTTTTTTTCATTGCATCCACAGAATTTTTTACTTTTTTTTTTTCTACGACGTAAGTGCAATTGAATCGAGAAAATCCTGGAAACCGCGGAAGGGTTACGCGCTATAATTCAGTTAAATTCAGCTAAATTCAGTTTCGACGTCACCTGCATAGTTGGCAAACTATTCAATTAAATCTCTCCGGACTACAATTAATTTTTCAACTCGAACCGGACGAAACGAAGCCAAACAAGCCCCGCAGCTTGCAAAGATAATCAGCGGCCCACATTCCGCTTTTACGCGGAATATTTATATCCGTCCGCGGAAGGATTAATTCGTCCAATTAGATGAAGCATTCGATACGAAGAGTGAGCCCCGTGCGCGAGGTCCCAGCGACGTTTAAATCAACAAGTTGGCGCGCGGGGCTGTAAGTTATAGTAATTAACGCGCGGCAATAATGTTCGCCGGCTTCCTCCATTACCCCGGTGTGCTCGAGAGATTTAGGGTCGAGCGTCTAGACGCCTCGAGATAGGCATGGCACCCCTCAGAGTCATTAACTACGCCTCAGACCCGTTTTTTCTTCTCGAAGAGAGCCCCGGTTGCCCTGTCTGCATCCCTGCGGGGAATCGTACACCCTCGCACACGAGCGTGCGTTACAAGGTTGGAATAAAAAGTGTGCTTTTTTGCTACGTTTCTTTGCTCTTCCTTTTTTTTATCACTTATTTCTTTGCTCTTCTTTTTTTCACATATTTCTTTGCTCTTTTTTTTTTTATTCATCTCCTTGCTTCCCCTGTGTATCTGTCGAATTAACAAGTTTTTTCGAACGACCTGTTCTTAGGAATCAGGTGGATCTTTTTGGCCAACCTGTTGACGCGCGTCATTATTTGATGGAATTTTGGACAATTTGTGGCAGGCGTTTATTCAGATTTATTTGTTTAACGCTAGGTTCACGGGCATCGATTGGATCGTTTTGATGGGTACAACGAAATACAAATTTTTTGTAATATTATTAGTTCAGTTTATTTGAAATTAATAGATTTTTATAATCAGAGATTTATTTAGTACATTTTTCTACACAAATTTTATTTTGAATCTACATTTTCCGCACGCATCATTGTTAAACTTGAGCACGAAATCTGAATTGCGTCAAATTGGCGGGTTCCGTGAATCTAGTGTTAACCAAATTAGATTTATTTAACGGTGTTATTAGTTTCGATTCACATTTGTAATTTGTTTAATTGTGCGGAGGGTTGTGAAGGTGTACGATGAGTGTGATTGGGGTGCACGAGGGATGTTAACCCTTTCGCTACGAAGAGCGTATATATACGTCTTATAAAATTAAGTAATGGTACGATAAAAGCGTAGACGTTTTCAGTACCATAAAATTATTTATATTTTCATTCACATATGATCCGTTATCATTTATTAAACGATATATTTAAATTTCGCTATGTATATTTTTGTTATATCAAGAAAAATGGTATCGATTAGTATACCCAGAGCTCTTTCAATTCTGAGAGCTCCGTAGTGAAAGTGTTAGTTTGGCGAGAGACAAGGGAGAGACAACTGAGGGACAAGATAACGCGGAAAACTTGGCATGAAAATTGTTATCAAGTGTTGGACTAGTGCGTGGATCGGATTCCACAGTCGTCCTTAATTCCTCGTTATCTATATATATATGGGCCGGTGGTCTTCCTCGAGGCTCGTTCACGATACTCAAATTGCCGGAACGAAATTTTTCGAACCAATATCGAGCATTTTTTTCATCGGTGGATCCATCTCCGAATGCCCGATTAATATTTCTCGAAGCTTGAGCCGCGGTATGATTTAATTTAAACTCGTACAACAAGAGTAGATGTAAATCGCGTTTCGTTTCCATCTGGTTTTGGGTAAAAATAAAATAAAAAATGGGATACGAACGCGAAAAAATTTTACAAAACGAGTAAGAAGAATACCTTTAAGCTTTATAAATAAAAATATCGAGCGCGCGTTACAATGTGTCTCTCTCTGTCGCAGCTCAACACAGACTAAACAAAAAACGCCCGTTTCATAGTTTCCAACCTAATATATTCAGAAACATTTGTTCGAATACATTTGTCCTGTACTGTAGCTATGTTTGTAAATAAATCGCCCCTATGTAGCTGCTAATAAACGGTCAGATAAAACGGTGAATAGTTGGTTTCGGTGTTTTGGAAATCTGGTGAGCGCAGTACCGTGCCAAGCGACCCTCTCGAAAGAACCTGTCGACGTCTGGATGAGGGTTCCCGAAGGTCGTAGCAAATCCCGTAGGGCCACCACGATGCACCGCTTCGTGGGGTACCGTCTGACCTCGTCGAGGATAGGTACATCGGGGGTATTTGTTTTCACTTTGCGCTCCGGAGCTACAGTCCGAGGCAGGTGAAGCGTACGTGCTCGTCAAACCTGCAGGGAGAATGTACCTGCGGCAGGAAATGATTTTACTTTCATGAAGACACCGCACTCTTGCTCCTCCCTGCTATGTTCTCGCAGTCAGTTTATTTTTTTTTTTTTTTTTGTTCGCTCTGTACCAGAGATCTCGGCAAGCTCGTGTAAAAGTTTGTTTAAGGCTCGATGGGGATATAATTGCAACCGTAGTTTCAAGTAAGTCTTTCGTTGTATTCCTCGTTTAGGCGTGGAGGTTGCATTTTTTGAAATATTTTTTGAAATATTAGAATTTTTTTTACCGGCAATCTTTGTATTTGGTCGTTTATCGTTTATGAAGCGACTGAAGTGTGTAGTTTTGTACGATTCGTGTACATAGTTACGAATATCAGTATTTTATATGGTATATTGTTTCTTTGAAATTCATCTTTTATTTTTATCGGTGTCTGTGCATGGTTGATTGCAATGTTCGTTTAGGTTCTTTGTTTGGTACTATTAATTTTATTTAATGTATCGTTAAGGAATTTGTTATTGTATTTAACACTAGAACTACCGAAGTCAATTTTTTACAGAAATTTTGTAAATTAACCGTGGTCAGGGGCATTTCCATGATTTTCTGTTAAAAATGTAGACAAAGTTTCTCTTGCATTATGTATTTTTTTTGTGTCTTTCGTTATGATTTTTTCGGTCGAAATAAGTGTGCTTTAATCATCGGTAGTTCTAGCGTTAAATATAGTTGCACATGGAAGTACGACACCTTGGATATTAATGTTACTTGCTTGAAATTTATTTTCTTTTATTTGAATAGTGTTATACATCGTTTTAAAACAAACCCTTAAATGTATCTTGAAAACAAATTTTTATTCACTCTTCTGTTCGCAAATTTATAATCATACACAAAATTCGTTTAATACCTAATTTTGTGACCACCTGTATTTACATTCAGTTGCATTTTTCAACATTAGTAGATCGGCAGAAATATCTCTGAAATTTTTACACATTTACACATATTTTCACTGAATTTTAAATATTTTAAATAATATTTTCAACAAAAAGATGAAACAAAAATAACAATACAAGAAGAATTAACCAATATCTATAAATTACTGTCTATTAGGTTAACATTATAACTGCACGAAAAATGATTTCCACCTTACTTTATACCGCATCAATAATCGTACGTTACACTTAAGCCTTAAAAACTGTTCATCACCTGTTATATCTCCAGAATCTTGTGTAACGCTTTCAAATCACCCGATCTAATGGTCGTAACACATTTCACCGATTTTTCGAATTCCTCTGCGTTTAAGAAAATTGAGGAAACAGATCATTTCCCGCGTTTCTTGCGCCCTGTGCGATCAGAAACCGGTCGCGCCAACAGATACCGCGTTATGCGACTGAATGTTTTGTTAGAAACAATTTAAAATACCTCACGTCGGTCTCTGTCCGTCTGTCGACGTGGTCTTTCGCGATCCTTGAAAAATCATGTATCTTCGTTCTCGTTATTCCTTCGGATGGGCTTTATAACCGGTTCCTAATACGGTCGTCGAATCCTAATCAGTTCGAGGCCGCCCCTTTCACTCTGATTTAGAATCGCCAACTTAATTGCTCGTACCTACGTCCGTGTGCGCGTGCAACGTGGCTTGGCAAAGAACGCTCGAACTGGTTTCGATAAACTGAATTTTAAGGATTAATGGTAATGCGAGCTCTGGCAAAGACAGAGAACAATTTTTTACTTTCGGTTAAACGTTCGACGATTCGTTGCCTTTTACTGAATTCTTTCATAAGTTTATTTTGTTTCAAGTTGAGAGGGTTGGGAATAACAGTTGGGTTTTTATCGATAGGTTCTGGGTAACTTGGAATTCTTGTAGAAAATATTTTTGACTCCGAAACTACTTTTTCCTCCCGGACTGTTCGGTTCGAGTTGATCTGAAAGGAAAATTGGGCAGTTAACCTTTTCACTGTATCGTAATACGACGAGGGATACAGGAAGAGCGATGTAAAAATATTTATTTGTTATCGTTTAACACTTTACCGACCGGTTCATTCGAGCGCGGATACATCGCTAACACCGGCTCGGTTTTGGCTATCGTGCGGAATTATAAGCTCTTATTCTTGCAACTTTGTTTTTAAATCGAAATTCGCGAGAGTGCTTGGTATATCGTTTCTCTTATTGCAGGGTAATTAAATTGAATAAAGTTTTTAATTTTCATAATGTTAGTATTAATCATACATATCGGCTGTAAAAAGCCGATTAACCCTTTGCGGTCCGCGAGCCACTTTCGACGCTGTAACTTAACTAGTTCATATTCAGTAATATACTTTTAAAACCTGTCAATAATTTGGCTGATTTTTCAGATTTTCATTACCAGTAAGATGTCTAGATAGAAAATTTTCCAACAAACAACATTTTAATGTAAAAGAATATGTTTCGTATCCCAAAACTGAAAATAATGGAACAAAGTAAAATGTCGAGTCTGGCTCGACATAAGACCGCAAAGGGTTAATAGGCTCCCGGTCGCTGAGCGCTGATGGCAAAACTGATGGGTAAACTGTTAAATTTTTTAATTTGTAATAAGTAGCAGATGTAAGATTGTAGCTCTTGCTGTTCGTATGTAATTTTATATCTGTATTATCGTTTCGTAGCTTTATACGTATTTTTGAAGAAAATCGGGAAAAAGTTGGTAAAAGTGTATCGCAGTAAATGAATCGCAGGAAATATTAAATTTCAACGGAGAATTATGAATTAGATATTTCATAGTTACTTGTTTTGATGGTTCCTCCAGTGTTAATATTAATTTTTTTACCACGTTTACCACGAATTCTTGAGAAAGAACTAGCTCTCAGAGATTCGATTCGCTAAATTGTTACTTTTTGCGAACGATCTTGCTCGATGTCTCGTTCCACGGAACAAGGTGTCAAGAATCATTTTTTTCCCAAAAAGGAAGCGACAGCTTGAGACGAATATAGTTCCGTTCTACGGTTCAGCCTGGTCGAGAGATATTAGATTATGCAAATGTTCGTGGCAGGACGAACGTTCATCAGATAAAACGTTGGCTCACATTGGTCCAACGATTCTGACATTGCTGGTGGCATTAGGTGAGCGAAGTGACACGATCTTGATTAAAACGCCATCCACGGAATTCCGATTGTATCTGTTCACGGACGTTTTCGCGGCCATTTTAAATAATAAGCTTGAAATGACTCGGTTATGCATCGTTGCCCCATGTCGAGCCTGCTAGCTTAGGGCGAAACGGAGGAGAGATTAGTTTGCGTTTCATTCTCGTTTCGTTTCTTTGATTGCTCTGTCGCTTCGGGTAAAGACAGTCCTGGTTTATTAGCGAATCAAATTTTTCCAACCAGCTTGTCAGCGGATATTAAAAACAATTGTCACGGTAATATCATAAACCCAAGCGTATTTCGGTCTGACGTTCTCTGTCAACCGAATACCATTTTACAAGTAACAGAATGATAGTTTCTGATAATCGCAATTTCGTAGATGAACAGAATTAATGAATTCTTACTTTTATTACAAATTTCTTTTTACGATCAGTTCGCTTGCTTTGACTCTAACTTA
>SMSQ01025959.1:148950-171801 GCA_019453375.1 Ctenoplectra terminalis
AATGACGAAATAATTAATTTCCACAAGCTGAAATTTCACGCGCGACCGACTTACGCGAGAGAGCCTTTCATCCCGCGTTCGCTCGTTCGATGCTTTTAAAAAAATATATCGACGACTAATGGATCGACGTTGAACAACTAATTTCTCGCTCCGGACTCCGTAATCATTGTAATTAGCGAAGAAAAAAGGTTTCGTTGAGACGTAACGATGCTTTCCGATCGATTCGCTGCTTTCATTGAGAGGGGGATCCGATATTGGGATGAAAAAAGGAACAGAAAATATCGCCCGGGGTATACACGGGCAAGAGTAATGAATTAATTTCGCCGTTCGAAACGCTGTCGATTAAGTCGATCGACGAGAAGAAGCCCGTATAATTGATACATTTCGCGTGGCTATCCTGTTTATCTCGTTTAAGTATGTACAGGTTATTTCATTATTCGGTCGGATACAGCCGAGCGATGGAAAATTTTTTATGAGAGGTACTAAAAGGGAATTGGCACAGAAATTTGCAAATTTGTAGTGCTTTGATAAGTGATAAGAGACGATCATGAATTCGCACAGCGATGAAATTGATACGTGGATGTAGGAACTATTTTAATGAATTTATTTCACCTTGAGTGAAATCGGGATGTAAAGATTAAACGGTTTCTCGGCATCGGGAATTTTTGTATTATAAAAATAACTTCTCGAACGGAATAAAAAATTAGGTGAAAAGAACAGATCTTTACGGTACAAAAAAAAATAAAAATAAAAAGAAGTTTGTGGGATTAACAGTTGCGAGGATATAAAAATTCTTCAACGAATGGGAAAAATTTGGACTTTGAGGGTCCGTATTTTTGAAACAATTTTAAAATCAGCAAAGTGATGACTTAAACATCATCTATTTTCGCATTAACTAGAACATATTTAAATTTCAACGAAATCGCAGATATGGAGCATAGAAATAATTAATTTAACTTAAAATTGTTCCTCTGTTAACACATGATGAACGGATGACAAAATTTCTCGTCTTCTGTATTTCATATTTTAACACGTTGCCGCACACTTTTAATTTGACGATCGTGCTCAGAAACACATTTGTTTTTTCAATTGAGAAAAACACATGAGAAAACGCATAAAAGAACAACTAATATGCTGTCTGGCATGCTATAACTTTTTTTTCGATGTATTACTCAATTATTAACAAGCGTATGCGTTAGAACACTTCGTACTAACGCTGTTCTTTTTTTTATTGATTAAAACGTGCATGTGTTAAAAAGATGAAGATGTTAAACCGCAGTTTGTGAAAAGTTACTTTTAAAACCGATCGCTTTAGCTTAGAATTTGAATTAATTTTCGAGCTTAGAATATAAATTTGTTTCGAAAGTATGTAAACGAAAATTTATCCGGACGTATCTTTATCCGATAGTAAGGTTCGCAAAAACGAGGTCCTGTCGTGTATTAATTCACAGTAGAAGGGAAGCGTGGTATATCCAGTTTAGCTTAATGCGAATGACATAATTACCTTTGGGTACGTTTGTCTTTAATTTTCAACGCTCACGAATTTTTGCCGT
The DNA here is from genome assembly GCA_019453375.1 of Ctenoplectra terminalis. Lineage (NCBI taxonomy): Eukaryota > Metazoa > Arthropoda > Insecta > Hymenoptera > Apidae > Ctenoplectra > Ctenoplectra terminalis. The sequence continues at coordinate 150,504 of SMSQ01025959.1, forward strand.
GTCAAATTTAAGATGCAATGTTTCTTGCGATATACTCGATGGTGTATCGCACGATTTATGAAATGTCTTCTCGAGGAATTTGAAAGTAAATTAAGTCGACAGAAGCTAAAGGGAGAAAGAGAGAGGTTTTTGAAAGCGAATTTTAAATTAATGGTTAAACGAATACTGTAATCAGGTAATTTTATCGCAAAATTAATTCAGGTTTAATGACCCAAAAAATTCATAGAGAAAGAATCTTACATTATCGAAAGGTTTCTTGAATGAAAAATATTTTATCTTTAATTGAACTTTGCCGAAATAGTAAATATAAAATTTAATTCGTCGTTTATAAAATTTTATATTTTTTTGTAGAATAAAAATGGGTAATTGTGTAATAATAATAATAATTCGGCTTAGGCCCTTCCGTGGAACTTGCTTAAGTGTGATTTAAGGTTGGTCCTAATGCAGGGTAGTACGAAGGGTTGCCTACTCGTTAGGGTTCTATCGCCTTTCCGTTGATCATTTTTTTACATTTTTCAAGTTCCTATTTTATTCCCTTCTTTTATAATTTTTAATCACTTTTGCGTTATAATTATCTTACATATACAAAAAGTGTTTCTATATTTTTTATTAAAAATTAGTTGTGTTCTATATTTGGACAAATAATCGACTGATTCAATATTAGTTCACTAGTTGATAAAAATAAGGTAACAATTAATATAAAAAAAAAAGAATCGTGCAACGCACGAATTAAAATATTTTTAATAGTTTCGTCCATAAAATTCACGATTATAATACCTTCTAAATTAACCTAGGAATATATTTATTTCTGTATTTGAAATTCCAAACGTTCTAATTATACCAAACAACAACAATTAACCTCGAGAGGGACTATTTCCTTTTACGATCAATAAATGATCTGATCTTATATTTAATCGCAGATGTATTAATTTTAACTCGAATACTATCGAACAAAGCAAGAAGAGTGAAAAAATAGTAAAAATGTATTACAAAAATATCGTCCACGTGTGCAACAGTGTCCCTCGAGAGCTTAAGATGAAAAAATATACGATTTTTTTTTAACCGTTAGCCTATGTTAATTGAGATTCACTATTCTAATCTTTGAGCTCAACATTTGTGCCTTTCAGCCCCTCCTCGAAAGGGGTATTGTATTCAACACACCTTTGGTCATTCGTGGTCCGCTGACCGTTAAACAAACAGAAAATTGGGTTAACCCTATCGACGAACCAACCCCGAAATTATGCACCCCTCCTATTATTGTATTACTATCTGATACACGAGCGCCGAGCGTATCGCAATCTTTTGTTATTTTTCGAGTTCTGGGGTCGCTTACCCCCGACCGGTCACGGAAAATCATGTGAATTCACGCACCCCATCTACCCTGGCGGACATGTGCTTGTCACATATGGGGAACACGTGTTCGTACTTTCAATAAACGAGCTTTCCTCTAATGGTCCGTGTAAAATATATTTTGTATATCTATTCCTCTCGATTCGGTCTCTTCTTAAAATTAACTCACACAAGACGAGTCCCGATACTTTATCTCAATCAGGCGCGTAATTTGGTTAATCGCACGTTAACGTCGTCGAGAGAATACTTGAAGCGATATAGAAAATAATTCCGGCTGAAGTTTCGTTGACGGTTAAACAAATTCAACGTTTAACGCGATAAGAATTGTGGAAATAAGAGTAGTCAATCAGTTTGTTCGGCGTTGCGTAAGAAACCTGTTCCACTTTATGCGAGAAATCACAGGTGTGTGCACTGATTAACAGTGTAAAAAAGGATAATTGAATGAAAGTACGCGGAAACAAAGGATTCCTTAATTATCTTAAAAAAAAGAAATTGGAAATGTACAAATTCATTTTTTTTTATAATTTAATTTTACCCTCCGATGGCGAGTTTTTCAAACGACGGTAGAAGTTTCTAGAAAACGTTCGTTCCGTGGGAAACTTCCCGAACCCTGAATTTCCAATAATTTCACTCGAAAAGTTTTGTCCGAAACTTCTATGGGATCCTTTGGCGTGCCCGGTCGAATCTTTTCCCGCCACAGAGAATCCGAAATTCTTAAGAGATTTTTTGAATCGCTTCTTAACAGAACGAAGGGCTGAAAAGACCCTCGAGGCTTTCTCAAACCAGTTTCAGGTATGAATGGACCCTTTTCAGGTTGGAAACCTTTGTCCCAAAATAATGTCGGTTACGAAGGGCTAGCGATTTTCAAAGATCGCAGGTGAATTGCCATCGAAACATCCGAATTTCCCCGAAGAGGCTATTTGACGAAGTATCTCTTGTCGGGGATATCCGGACTGATTTGGAAGTATTTTTTAAATACAAGAATATAAATGAATTATAGTAACTTATCGCTAAGAACTTAAAGACTAACGTGGAAGGGTTGTAATGAATCAGATTGATCGAGCTTACAGGTATATTTATTTGTATTCTTAACAAATTGGAAGACAGTAGGAAGTTTCGTCGTTACGACGATGTTAAAGCCAATATCACAATGTATACAACAATTAACCTAATAGGTACAAGTATCACAATTGCGATCATCTCTTTATAGCGTCGCAAGTATCTAATTAAAAAAAAAAAAAAGAAGTACAAAAAATAGAATATTTTTCTCTCTAACTGATTGCCGCGCCAAAGCGCTACATGCTGTACGTGAAACTTCACAATTTCATTCTCAGTGAGCAATGATCAGTTAGAAAACTACAATCTATTTATCACAGTTTCGATATAATCTTATCTAAAAGCAGTCTGACGGGACGTGAGAACCCTCCCTCCGTGTCTTCAAGGCCAAACATTTTTCGCCAGCTTCTACTCGCGGATATCTCCAACTCCTTCGTATCGTTCTTCATCCCCGGAAGTGGGAACGTTTACTCTTCCTCGTCAGATCCCCGTGTCGCTCCTGGACACGACGAGCAATCCTCGTAGTTGTTTTCTTCGGCAATCCTCGAGATCGAGATCTCGAGGGTGTTCAAGTATGAGGTAGATGAGGTTCATCGTTTCTCGATGATCTCGTTTTTTTTTACGCGACTTGCATCTCAGGCGTCTGATGCTGCGAGAATGCGCGTTCCTTGTAGCACAGGTCACTGTCGGCCATGCTCAGGGTCGTCCAGTAGAAGTCCCCTGCGTGGGTGTGCGCGAAATGAACGGGCACGTAGCACTGACCAGGTACAACCGGTACAACTGTCATCTGTCCGTCCAAGCAGACAGTGATGGCAGCTCCTTCCTCGGCGTCCTCAAGTTCAGCCAGAAGTCTCCTCTCCAAGGCCTCGTTGGCGTTATTCTGGTTGTCGACCTCCTCGGTGAATATCTCCACCTGTGGCATCGCTTTCTGTCCCTTTCCGTATTTGCCTCTGTTCGTCTTCTTCTTCAACAGCCGCAAAATCGGCTTCAGCACACTTCTGATCCGTTTGCTGCTCGTCGTGCTCTTTCCCGACATCTTCAGGTTGTAGAGATTGTCGTTGAGCTCGTTCTCGTAGTCGAACACGTGGTTCATAGTGGTGGCGGCCATCTTTACTCGATATGCTCGTCCTTTGCTAATTCTCGACTGGAGGCACTGAACCGGTTTTAAAGGAGCGTCGCACGTCCGTGTGTGTGTGTCTATCTGTGTGCACTCGATGACTCGAATGAACCGTATAGATTTGCGCGGCAAACTTGATCGACTCGAACTCGGAAACCTCGAAAAAGCGTGGCGAGATGCTGGTTCGAGGGATTCAGAGAAGAGAGGAATCGTGTGTGTGCTTTTCTGAGTTGCTTTGGAACGAAACGCTAGTGAGCGAATGATGCCTTAGACGAGCAACCCCGGACCTTATATAGGCCCGGTTGAGCAGGACGGGGTGACAGAGTGGGGAGGGCAGGTGCACTCTGGCTGTGGGAACTTGGAGAATTCGGAGCTTCCCACGTCAGGGTCCACGCCGACCATCTGCCGCTCTTCTCCCTCCTCTGACACCCTCCGACACTAATCCAACCTACCACCCCGACCTGCAAAGGCTCTTCACCCACCCCCGCGATCACCCCCTCGCTCGTAGACCTTCCTTTCGGTGGATCCTTCCTTTCCTTTGGCTCCTCTCCGGTTTCCAGCGAGAGAGGAGAAGCCGCCGGGGTTCTTTTCGGCCCTTTTAACCGAGCACGATCAAAAGGGTGGATATTTGCCCGTTTCGGGGGAGGACCAGTTCGAACCTGTTGCGACAGGTATCTCGATTTCTGATGCGAGTACGCAAGCTCGATACGAATTCGGTATCGACACGGCTTGCTTTAAGGTTTCTCGTGGAAAGGGAGAATTGGTGAAAATTATTTTGGAAGATTGTTTATCGATGGAATGAATTTTAAGCAGCTTCTAACGTCGGTACTTTAATTTCTGCGGAGATAATTTTTTTTTTGTCTTTGGGGGGTTAGGAAAGAGCGATTTACTGTTTTGTTTAATTAACGAAGAATTAAATTTGTTTGTCGAATTAAATTAAATTTTTTGAATTAAAAAGCGAAGCAAAGATATAAGAAATGTTAGAGATATATTGAATAAATAATGTTCGGATATGTTGGATGTAAAAAAATAAAAAAAATTAAACGTACAGGTACGAGTCTATGTCCTTTGAGAGGTTAACTGATCTGGAAGTTGTTTTTTTAGCTTCATTAAAAATATAAAGATATTTTTACGTTTGGAAGGGGTATAGTATTGCAGTCGATTTTTTTTCTTCTCTTTTTCCTTTTTTTTTTACTACTTGCAGAGATTTTAACGTCATTAAAAAAATGTTTTAATGGTACCATGTAGTTTTATCGCGTCTGTCTTGTTAAAGTTTTAAGAAGGGTTCACCGAGGTAGATGAAACGCTTTTAAAATATTCCTTTGAAGTGTATTTATGTGTAAAATATCGATACGTGTATAAACGGTTCGTTTCCCTTCTTAAGACTCACGTCATGTTCAAAGGCGATGCAAGAGGAACTCCTTTCCCAACTTTCTTTGCTGTTCCATATATCGGTCTTGAAACACGAAATCGAACATATACATCACATACGCATACCTTTGTCAGGTTATTATATCAGTTTGTCGCTTTCGGCAGCATTGCTTGTTTTTTTCATTGCATCCACAGAATTTTTTACTTTTTTTTTTTCTACGACGTAAGTGCAATTGAATCGAGAAAATCCTGGAAACCACGGAAGGGTTACGCGCTATAATTCAGTTAAATTCAGCTAAATTCAGTTTCGACGTCACCTGCATAGTTGGCAAACTATTCAATTAAATCTCTCCGGACTACAATTAATTTTTCAACTCGAACCGGACGAAACGAAGCCAAACAAGCCCCGCAGCTTGCAAAGATAATCAGCGGCCCACATTCCGCTTTTACGCGGAATATTTATATCCGTCCGCGGAAGGATTAATTCGTCCAATTAGATGAAGCATTCGATACGAAGAGTGAGCCCCGTGCGCGAGGTCCCAGCGACGTTTAAATCAACAAGTTGGCGCGCGGGGCTGTAAGTTATAGTAATTAACGCGCGGCAATAATGTTCGCCGGCTTCCTCCATTACCCCGGTGTGCTCGAGAGATTTAGGGTCGAGCGTCTAGACGCCTCGAGATAGGCATGGCACCCCTCAGAGTCATTAACTACGCCTCAGACCCGTTTTTTCTTCTCGAAGAGAGCCCCGGTTGCCCTGTCTGCATCCCTGCGGGGAATCGTACACCCTCGCACACGAGCGTGCGTTACAAGGTTGGAATAAAAAGTGTGCTTTTTTGCTACGTTTCTTTGCTCTTCCTTTTTTTTATCACTTATTTCTTTGCTCTTCTTTTTTTCACATATTTCTTTGCTCTTTTTTTTTTTATTCATCTCCTTGCTTCCCCTGTGTATCTGTCGAATTAACAAGTTTTTTCGAACGACCTGTTCTTAGGAATCAGGTGGATCTTTTTGGCCAACCTGTTGACGCGCGTCATTATTTGATGGAATTTTGGACAATTTGTGGCAGGCGTTTATTCAGATTTATTTGTTTAACGCTAGGTTCACGGGCATCGATTGGATCGTTTTGATGGGTACAACGAAATACAAATTTTTTGTAATATTATTAGTTCAGTTTATTTGAAATTAATAGATTTTTATAATCAGAGATTTATTTAGTACATTTTTCTACACAAATTTTATTTTGAATCTACATTTTCCGCACGCATCATTGTTAAACTTGAGCACGAAATCTGAATTGCGTCAAATTGGCGGGTTCCGTGAATCTAGTGTTAACCGAATTAGATTTATTTAACGGTGTTATTAGTTTCGATCCACATTTGTAATTTGTGNTCTTAGGAATCAGGTGGATCTTTTTGGCCAACCTGTTGACGCGCGTCATTATTTGATGGAATTTTGGACAATTTGTGGCAGGCGTTTATTCAGATTTATTTGTTTAACGCTAGGTTCACGGGCATCGATTGGATCGTTTTGATGGGTACAACGAAATACAAATTTTTTGTAATATTATTAGTTCAGTTTATTTGAAATTAATAGATTTTTATAATCAGAGATTTATTTAGTACATTTTTCTACACAAATTTTATTTTGAATCTACATTTTCCGCACGCATCATTGTTAAACTTGAGCACGAAATCTGAATTGCGTCAAATTGGCGGGTTCCGTGAATCTAGTGTTAACCGAATTAGATTTATTTAACGGTGTTATTAGTTTCGATTCACATTTGTAATTTGTGTAATTGTGCGGAGGGTTGTGAAGGTGTACGATGAGTGTGATTGGGGTGCACGAGGGATGTTAACCCTTTCGCTACGAAGAGCGTATATATACGTCTTATAAAATTAAGTAATGGTACGATAAAAGCGTAGACGTTTTCTGTACCATAAAATTATTTATATTTTCATTCACATATGATCCGTTATCATTTATTAAACGATATATTTAAATTTCGCTATGTATATTTTTGTTATATCAAGAAAAATGGTATCGATTAGTATACCCAGAGCTCTTTCAATTCTGAGAGCTCCGTAGTGAAAGTGTTAGTTTGGCGAGAGACAAGGGAGAGACAACTGAGGGACAAGATAACGCGGAAAACTTGGCATGAAAATTGTTATCAAGTGTTGGACTAGTGCGTGGATCGGATTCCACAGTCGTCCTTAATTCCTCGTTATCTATATATATATGGGCCGGTGGTCTTCCTCGAGGCTCGTTCACGATACTCAAATTGCCGGAACGAAATTTTTCGAACCAATATCGAGCATTTTTTTCATCGGTGGATCCATCTCCGAATGCCCGATTAATATTTCTCGAAGCTTGAGCCGCGGTATGATTTAATTTAAACTCGTACAACAAGAGTAGATGTAAATCGCGTTTCGTTTCCATCTGGTTTTGGGTAAAAATAAAATAAAAAATGGGATACGAACGCGAAAAAATTTTACAAAACGAGTAAGAAGAATACCTTTAAGCTTTATAAATAAAAATATCGAGCGCGCGTTACAATGTGTCTCTCTCTGTCGCAGCTCAACACAGACTAAACAAAAAACGCCCGTTTCATAGTTTCCAACCTAATATATTCAGAAACATTTGTTCGAATACATTTGTCCTGTACTGTAGCTATGTTTGTAAATAAATCGCCCCTATGTAGCTGCTAATAAACGGTCAGATAAAACGGTGAATAGTTGGTTTCGGTGTTTTGGAAATCTGGTGAGCGCAGTACCGTGCCAAGCGACCCTCTCGAAAGAACCTGTCGACGTCTGGATGAGGGTTCCCGAAGGTCGTAGCAAATCCCGTAGGGCCACCACGATGCACCGCTTCGTGGGGTACCGTCTGACCTCGTCGAGGATAGGTACATCGGGGGTATTTGTTTTCACTTTGCGCTCCGGAGCTACAGTCCGAGGCAGGTGAAGCGTACGTGCTCGTCAAACCTGCAGGGAGAATGTACCTGCGGCAGGAAATGATTTTACTTTCATGAAGACACCGCACTCTTGCTCCTCCCTGCTATGTTCTCGCAGTCAGTTTATTTTTTTTTTTTTTTTTGTTCGCTCTGTACCAGAGATCTCGGCAAGCTCGTGTAAAAGTTTGTTTAAGGCTCGATGGGGATATAATTGCAACCGTAGTTTCAAGTAAGTCTTTCGTTGTATTCCTCGTTTAGGCGTGGAGGTTGCATTTTTTGAAATATTTTTTGAAATATTAGAATTTTTTTTACCGGCAATCTTTGTATTTGGTCGTTTATCGTTTATGAAGCGACTGAAGTGTGTAGTNTTTTTTTTTTTTTTTTGTTCGCTCTGTACCAGAGATCTCGGCAAGCTCGTGTAAAAGTTTGTTTAAGGCTCGATGGGGATATAATTGCAACCGTAGTTTCAAGTAAGTCTTTCGTTGTATTCCTCGTTTAGGCGTGGAGGTTGCATTTTTTGAAATATTTTTTGAAATATTAGAATTTTTTTTACCGGCAATCTTTGTATTTGGTCGTTTATCGTTTATGAAGCGACTGAAGTGTGTAGTTTTGTACGATTCGTGTACATAGTTACGAATATCAGTATTTTATATGGTATATTGTTTCTTTGAAATTCATCTTTTATTTTTATCGGTGTCTGTGCATGGTTGATTGCAATGTTCGTTTAGGTTCTTTGTTTGGTACTATTAATTTTATTTAATGTATCGTTAAGGAATTTGTTATTGTATTTAACACTAGAACTACCGAAGTCAATTTTTTACAGAAATTTTGTAAATTAACCGTGGTCAGGGGCATTTCCATGATTTTCTGTTAAAAATGTAGACAAAGTTTCTCTTGCATTATGTATTTTTTTTGTGTCTTTCGTTATGATTTTTTCGGTCGAAATAAGTGTGCTTTAATCATCGGTAGTTCTAGCGTTAAATATAGTTGCACATGGAAGTACGACACCTTGGATATTAATGTTACTTGCTTGAAATTTATTTTCTTTTATTTGAATAGTGTTATACATCGTTTTAAAACAAACCCTTAAATGTATCTTGAAAACAAATTTTTATTCACTCTTCTGTTCGCAAATTTATAATCATACACAAAATTCGTTTAATACCTAATTTTGTGACCACCTGTATTTACATTCAGTTGCATTTTTCAACATTAGTAGATCGGCAGAAATATCTCTGAAATTTTTACACATTTACACATATTTTCACTGAATTTTAAATATTTTAAATAATATTTTCAACAAAAAGATGAAACAAAAATAACAATACAAGAAGAATTAACCAATATCTATAAATTACTGTCTATTAGGTTAACATTATAACTGCACGAAAAATGATTTCCACCTTACTTTATACCGCATCAATAATCGTACGTTACACTTAAGCCTTAAAAACTGTTCATCACCTGTTATATCTCCAGAATCTTGTGTAACGCTTTCAAATCACCCGATCTAATGGTCGTAACACATTTCACCGATTTTTCGAATTCCTCTGCGTTTAAGAAAATTGAGGAAACAGATCATTTCCCGCGTTTCTTGCGCCCTGTGCGATCAGAAACCGGTCGCGCCAACAGATACCGCGTTATGGGACTGAATGTTTTGTTAGAAACAATTTAAAATACCTCACGTCGGTCTCTGTCCGTCTGTCGACGTGGTCTTTCGCGATCCTTGAAAAATCATGTATCTTCGTTCTCGTTATTCCTTCGGATGGGCTTTATAACCGGTTCCTAATACGGTCGTCGAATCCTAATCAGTTCGAGGCCGCCCCTTTCACTCTGATTTAGAATCGCCAACTTAATTGCTCGTACCTACGTCCGTGTGCGCGTGCAACGTGGCTTGGCAAAGAACGCTCGAACTGGTTTCGATAAACTGAATTTTAAGGATTAATGGTAATGCGAGCTCTGGCAAAGACAGAGAACAATTTTTTACTTTCGGTTAAACGTTCGACGATTCGTTGCCTTTTACTGAATTCTTTCATAAGTTTATTTTGTTTCAAGTTGAGAGGGTTGGGAATAACAGTTGGGTTTTTATCGATAGGTTCTGGGTAACTTGGAATTCTTGTAGAAAATATTTTTGACTCCGAAACTACTTTTTCCTCCCGGACTGTTCGGTTCGAGTTGATCTGAAAGGAAAATTGGGCAGTTAACCTTTTCACTGTATCGTAATACGACGAGGGATACAGGAAGAGCGATGTAAAAATATTTATTTGTTATCGTTTAACACTTTACCGACCGGTTCATTCGAGCGCGGATACATCGCTAACACCGGCTCGGTTTTGGCTATCGTGCGGAATTATAAGCTCTTATTCTTGCAACTTTGTTTTTAAATCGAAATTCGCGAGAGTGCTTGGTATATCGTTTCTCTTATTGCAGGGTAATTAAATTGAATAAAGTTTTTAATTTTCATAATGTTAGTATTAATCATACATATCGGCTGTAAAAAGCCGATTAACCCTTTGCGGTCCGCGAGCCACTTTCGACGCTGTAACTTAACTAGTTCATATTCAGTAATATACTTTTAAAACCTGTCAATAATTTGGCTGATTTTTCAGATTTTCATTACCAGTAAGATGTCTAGATAGAAAATTTTCCAACAAACAACATTTTAATGTAAAAGAATATGTTTCGTATCCCAAAACTGAAAATAATGGAACAAAGTAAAATGTCGAGTCTGGCTCGACATAAGACCGCAAAGGGTTAATAGGCTCCCGGTCGCTGAGCGCTGATGGCAAAACTGATGGGTAAACTGTTAAATTTTTTAATTTGTAATAAGTAGCAGATGTAAGATTGTAGCTCTTGCTGTTCGTATGTAATTTTATATCTGTATTATCGTTTCGTAGCTTTATACGTATTTTTGAAGAAAATCGGGAAAAAGTTGGTAAAAGTGTATCGCAGTAAATGAATCGCAGGAAATATTAAATTTCAACGGAGAATTATGAATTAGATATTTCATAGTTACTTGTTTTGATGGTTCCTCCAGTGTTAATATTAATTTTTTTACCACGTTTACCACGAATTCTTGAGAAAGAACTAGCTCTCAGAGATTCGATTCGCTAAATTGTTACTTTTTGCGAACGATCTTGCTCGATGTCTCGTTCCACGGAACAAGGTGTCAAGAATCATTTTTTTCCCAAAAAGGAAGCGACAGCTTGAGACGAATATAGTTCCGTTCTACGGTTCAGCCTGGTCGAGAGATATTAGATTATGCAAATGTTCGTGGCAGGACGAACGTTCATCAGATAAAACGTTGGCTCACATTGGTCCAACGATTCTGACATTGCTGGTGGCATTAGGTGAGCGAAGTGACACGATCTTGATTAAAACGCCATCCACGGAATTCCGATTGTATCTGCTCACGGACGTTTTCGCGGCCATTTTAAATAATAAGCTTGAAATGACTCGGTTATGCATCGTTGCCCCATGTCGAGCCTGCTAGCTTAGGGCGAAACGGAGGAGAGATTAGTTTGCGTTTCATTCTCGTTTCGTTTCTTTGATTGCTCTGTCGCTTCGGGTAAAGACAGTCCTGGTTTATTAGCGAATCAAATTTTTCCAACCAGCTTGTCAGCGGATATTAAAAACAATTGTCACGGTAATATCATAAACCCAAGCGTATTTCGGTCTGACGTTCTCTGTCAACCGAATACCATTTTACAAATAACAGAATGATAGTTTCTGATAATCGCAATTTCGTAGATGAACAGAATTAATGAATTCTTACTTTTATTACAAATTTCTTTTTACGATCAGTTCGCTTGCTTTGACTCTAACTTAGAAAAAAAAAAAAATAAAGAGAAGAAAAGAAAAGGAAACTTATAATAAAATATAGGAGAGCTCTCTCTCCATTAGCCACAAAAATAATCCAAAACAACAATTTCCATCTAATCATTTACTCCTTTCCACGTTCTACCAGTACAGTAGTAGTAGTCTCATTAACACTAGGTTTACGGGCATTGATTGGATCATTTTGATGGATACATCGAAATACAAATATTTNTTTTTTAAAAATTTTTTTTTTTTTTTTTTTTTTTTTTTTTTTAATGCCGAATTACTTTTATCGGTATAACTTACAGGAAAGATTTTCGACGTTTTAATCGACAGATTTTTGTTTATGACGCGTCTCGTGAGATATATACCAGCATTTTTATCGCGAAAATACTGTATGGAGTAAATTTATGGAAAAGAAAGTGTGCAAATTCGCACGGCGGGTAGAAACAGCTGTGTAAAAAAGAAAAAAGAAAAAAAAAAGAGTGAAGCTCGGTGTNAAAAAAAAAAAAATAAAGAGAAGAAAAGAAAAGGAAACTTATAATAAAATATAGGAGAGCTCTCTCTCCATTAGCCACAAAAATAATCCAAAACAACAATTTCCATCTAATCATTTACTCCTTTCCACGTTCTACCAGTACAGTAGTAGTAGTCTCATTAACACTAGGTTTACGGGCATTGATTGGATCATTTTGATGGATACATCGAAATACAAATATTTTGTAACATCATTAATCAGGGTTACTTCAAATTAATAGATTTCTATAAGCACAAATTTATTTAGTCAATTTTTCTATATAAATTTCATTTTGAGTTTGTATTTTTCCCACGCATGATTCTTAAAGTTGAGCACGAAATTTGAAACGCGTCAAATCGTTCCGTAAATCTAGTGTTAAATTAGGACCACGTTTAATCTTTCACGATTATGTAACTTACATCTTGTCTTGTCCCAATCCAACGAGCAGATACTATATACAAGAAACTAATCAAGAAAAAATACCGAGCACTTTCGTATTAGATCGTCCCAAAAGCTTCTTTCGTTTTATTAATAAGTAACGGATCCGTGATATTTTATATCATACGATACATTATTATTTTATATGATTAATTTTCCAATATTTTTCCCCAATCTCTCGTTTACCAAATAAGGCCTACAACGATAAATAATGCTTATTTAACCATAACTAGACGAAAGCACCGCGTGAAGATAACGAAAGAAACTTCCGGGACAACCCAATACCGATCTTACTGGACAAAAAACTTTCTCCCAGAAAAATTTTTTCCACCGATCCAAATCGAGTTGATACCGTCCAGTTCCTTATCACGGTAGTCCCGAGCTAAGTTACATCATCGGTGGGCAACCGGTCGAATCAGTGTTTCAACAGGCCGGTCTCTCATCTCGATATCCGTCTCGGGGCGGTGGAAGGCCGATATCGCGCCTTTTCACGGGTTTTTCATTAGCATATAAATAATGGCCGAGCAAAGGGGAGATGAGTGGTCTTCTCGCGGTCCTTCGTGTAGCCTGTGCTCCTCGTAAAGGAAGAAAAGAAAGGAAGAGAAGAAGCTGATGTCGTGGCTGGAACAGTAGTAGTGACCCCCGGGGCTGTGCAGCTCCAAACAAGAAGTCCCTTCTGACGTCACCGGCAGGTGCACCCAGAAGGCCATCTTTCTCCCTTTGCCGCCGTCTCGCTCTCCCCTTCGTCTCTTCCCTCTCGTTACGCCCTTATGGTCTTGGAACGTTCTCCCTCTCCAGCTCGACCGTGTAATCGTACTGATTTCATGATCGAGATACCAGGTTTCCCTCCACGGTTTTGGTTACCTGCTTACATGACGCTGCCTGTTTACGTGTTTGTATTACGGTGTAAGGGAACGGACACAGGGGCCTTCTTGCTGGTGGACCCGTGGTTTCAGATTAAAATAATGGTCATACGTCTGGTTGGATTTGTTTCTTTTTTTTTTTTTTCTTTCTTTTCTTCTTTTCTTTTCTTTTCTTCTCTTCTCTTCGTTGCTTTTAAATCGTTTCTTCATCGGAATTGTCAAGCTGGATTCACTGGACGCGGGGAGTTGGTCAGAGGTATTGATTCGTCGGAGATAGTGTCCGTTTGGATCCTTTTTCGATTTACGTCCGAGTTTTATTTTTTCCTTTTTTCTTCTTTTGTAGGAATTGTTGGTATAGAGTAGCTGTTCTTGGGGTATTTAACGAAGATTGATTTTTAACGAGTAATATACACTTGGTTGCAGTGGGATGCAGAGATTTCAGATGTTGACGTTGCTTCTTCGAGGTGTAATTTATAATAAGTTTTGCTTTATTTAACCCTTTGCCATATGATTTTTCTTTTTTAACACATTGAGGACGGGTGACGAGATTTCTCGTGTTTTGTATTTCAGATCTTGAAAAAGGTGAGAATGGGAAACGACGATGTATGAAAGGTTGCTTTTGAAAAGTTATTCGTTAGGTTTAAATTTGAAATTAAGAGCTATGTTTAGAATACAATTTATTCTCGAAAGTATATAACCAGGAATCTGTTCGATCGTAACTTTATTCCCTGGTAAGTTTTACAGAAACAAGGTCCCGTCGTCAATGTGTTAATATTCGTATATGTTTGCTATTCACTTCTTCAATACTGTGACTAATTTAATGTATCGGAACGTTATACGTATTTTAATCTTGTAAATTGAGATTGAACTTTGTTAGAAACATAGTGTCTTTATTATATTTGAACAATAATCTGCGTGACCGAATAATCTGTAAAAGGTATTATACGTCAGCGTGAAATCAACTCTTAAGTTTCTAACAAAAGTCGATACTGGTTGTATGAACTTTTAATTGTTCTATATTTTTATTAATAACTGTTGGTGACCACTGCTCGGACTTTTAATGCGGGATATAAATACGGGCATATAAATATTATGATACATTATATGTTGTAACAATAGCACGATTTTGAAGAGAATGAGGGCGACGATGAAAGAAGGGCGGCAGAAAAAATTGGCCAAGGCCGCTACTACCCTTTAAACCTGCGCTGATCAAATCTCTTGTACCTATTGTGAATAGCGAGGATACGATTACCTTTTGTAATAGCGAGAAAAACAACGTAAGAGGTACTTGTCGAGTTCGTGCTTGCTCGAATTTCTCTGCTCTATTTAGAAGCCAACGATAGAATTATTAAGATGTTTCATAGAACGGTTGGAAAAATTAAAAATATTATATATCATATTTTTTCTTTATTTTCTAAACGAATTTAATAAAAAACAGAATTTTAACCCTCTGCACTCGGCTGGCGCCGCTATGGCGACACGCGTAATTTTCTTCAGAGATTATATTTTTAATTAGATTCTATATTTTCATCGTTTCAAACACTTCCTTTATCTTAACACTTGGCATGTAATGCAAGTAAAAATACGTATTTAGTAGATTTGTGGTGGATATTTGCTATCCATCACAAATATTTCGTAAAAATATCGTTTTTTTTTTTTTTTGTTAAAATAATCATACAGTATATATTTAAGTGTAAAATAAAAAAAAGTTTCGTTCATAAAAACGAAGTAGTTTTCGATTCACTGCGATTTTACTGATTTATCTCTTTGCGGCACGGTTTTATTTGAAAGAAAACATGAAGTTTTACAAAATATAAAAATATTAAGTTACTGATATAATATTGCAGTGGCATTTACAGCATTTTTATTGAAAAAAAAAAAAAAGAAAAACAGTACGAGATAACTCGTAGCTGGCGTCCCAAAATAACATTTCTATGCTGGGTGCCATGTACGAGTTATCTCGTAGTATTGTTTTTTTCAATAAAAATCTTCGTATTATAAGATATTTTCTGTATAGCGATTTGTAACAAATCTAGACTTGCAGCGCCCACTACGAGATATCTCGTAGTTGGCAGTCAATGCGTTAACTTAGTTGTTGATCAAAATTACTTGTTACATAACAATTAGTGTTAATTATAACCATTTTCATTCTTTCCCAAAAAAGATACTACGCATTTCATCCCGGATTTTTAGCATATGCATAAGAAAATTCTCCCGCGCTCAAACGGTTAAAACAGTCTTCGAGTGGAAAGGGTTAATATCTGCGAAAAAAATTCATTTTAGGACGTTTAATATTCTTCCTCGAGCTCATAAAATGTAACATGAAAATATGGTTGGAGATTCGTTGCCCTTAGGCAGGAGTATTATCTTATCGGTCAAATCATTTTGATGATTAACTAGGTAACGATCTCGAAGGAAAGGTCAGGTGGAATCTTAATAGGTTCATTAAATCTCGATGACTCTGTACTTCTGTACCTACTTCTGCAGCATCGTTCAAATCAAATTGATCTTTTTTCTTCCTCCAAAGATGAAGGGTAAGGCTCCAATCGTGAAAGTCGTAATTAGCTGTTATTAATTAATTGCTTTTGATTACTATGTAGTATTTACGGTGTAGTGAAAACGTGGTTCAATTAGCGTAGGTAGCTGAGAAATTTATTTTCCACTTGTTACATATTTTATCGCAATAATTACAAACCAGCAAACACGTATTTCCGCACACATTTCTCGAAGATTATTCTTAACTTGAAAGATATAAATTCGTGGCACGTATAACTTCCTAAGACGTTAACTTCATTATTCATGGAAGAGGTGAAAATTTCATTAGACTCGAACCAAAGGAGTCGCGTTACTCACGACGGAGCTCTCGCTCGCACAAAATTTGTTCAAGATAGGATCCACCGAAGAATAATTGCATAAGATACCACGTTCGAGACGTTTTTATCAAAAAGCAAATTCTGCTATCGACGTGAATTCTCCTGTAATATTTGTTCAGAGTCACGACGACAAAATGTCTGATTCGTTTCAGGAAACCAGAAACGTTCAGTTTCTGTACAATTTAAATAATACGTTACACGTGTCCTCAAACAAACATAAAAAATTCCAAATTAATTCCACCAGATGATTAATTCACTTAACCTTCCAATCACATTTTTTTTTTTTTTTCCAAATCAAAACCACGTACGTTTACAAAAAAATATGTATGAACGTAGTAAATTGATAAATTGGAATCACAAAAACGGGAAATAAAAAGAAAGCATCGCGTAAGTACGTCGTATCGATCGTAAAATTCAGGTAACGTATCAAAAAGGGGAGCAAGATAAAAAAAAGAATTAAAAAAAAACTGGAGGAAGAAAACTAACGAATGAAAGGGTAGACAAAAAATGGTACCCCATTTTGGCCCGGGGCGAAAAATAACCCGTAATACGGACTACCGTATTCCTTTTTTGTTTCTCGCTTCTACAACGCTGGTAATCGTTTTCGGCAGGTAGGCTACGGCCTCCTCAGATAGAGATCTTCGTAATTGGAATTTTATCTCCCTCTCCCTGCCCGCCCTTTGTAACGGGGTGAATTTATAGTAGCTCGACCCTATTACGCTTTTTTCCTGCTTATTAAATATTTTTTTAAGGGTGCCGGTCCGTTGGTAGGATTTCGGCCATTAGAGCGGCACCGTGTGCAATTGGGCCGAATTACTTCTCGAAGGTCCGATTAGACGGATGGAGACTTCAACGCCTGGATTTCCTGCGCCATTAAGTCTCTTGGTCGCGAAAAGCGTTCGGTGTTCGCAGTTGAAGTCTGTTTGTTTTCATATTATTGCTTTTAATAATTTTTTAATTGTTTGTTGCGCGTATATCTTGTTCCAGTGTTGTTTAATAATTTTGTTACGTTGTGCATAAATAGATTGTAAATTTTCGGGCGGGTAGTTTGGGTACGCTTATTGGATTTGTATTTTATATTCAAGTAGAAATTACTGGGTCTAAGAGTTAATTGTAAGAAGTAATCTTTATGTTTATTGTTAGTCTAGAATGTTATAATTTGTTGGTATTTTTTTTATTTTTATATTAGTATGTGATTGTATGGGAAAGATGTTTAGAATATTTATTGATACGGAAAGTATTTGTTGACACAGAGATAATGGTGATGTTTTTTTGTTCATAATTGTGAAATTTATCGTTCAGTGGTGTAAATTTTGCTTAGTTATTTTGTGAAAGATTTCTTTATTTATAATTTTTATTTCGTGCAAATTCTTTTTATTTTTTAATGCGTTTTCTGTTGCTTTTGTCTTTTTATTCAATATACTTAAAATATAGGTACACGTTTCTGTATACATATTGAATTTTATTTTGTCACGCACGAATGTCTGATTTTGATTTTCGAATAGATTTCTTTTACTTTTGTTGCAGGTGAATGATAAGCGGTGAACATCCATTTTTCTTCAAGCACGTGCACCAAAGGGTAAGTGACACAATCAACTTTTCAAAAATCGAAAACTATTATTTCTTTAACCAACTAAATCTGTAGATATACATTTATATTAACAGATCGCTATAATTTAAATTTAAAAGAATGGTTCAACAGCTACATCTTAAACCTGACCCAGTCTTCGAGATGCTTTGGTTCCAATCATATTCTCTCTTTAAAAAAGTCTCGTAATTTTTTGAAAAATAAATTAGAAGCCACGAATTATACATACTAATAACATTTCTATATTTCTCTTAGAATTACAAATTAAAAAAAAAAAAAGGAAAGAAACACAATTAACTCGAAAGCGACTCAAGACCCGTAGCAAATTTAAAGATAAACTTTTTTATATTTCTCGTAGAATTACGAATTAAAAAAAAAACAAAAGAAGATAAATTAAAGATAAACTTTTTTACATTTCTCGCAGAATTACCAGTTAAAAAAAAATAAAAGCAACATAATTAACTCGAAAGTTAACTCAAGACCCGTAGCAATTTTAAAGATAATAAAAAAAATACCAAAAAATAAAACGAACCTGAACAAAATTTAATAACAAAACCGTAAAGATATTCTATATAAAAATTATATATTTTAAATTTATTTAAATTATATGTATTATATTATGTTATATCTATATTATATATATTATATAAATTATATTTATTTTAAAAATATTCTATATTATTCTCGATAAAAACCAAACGCGAACATTCGCCCCTATAATCACCCACGATTTTCCCTCTTCGCAAGAATACTTTCCGTATCCAAATCCTCCAATCCGTTTCAACCCGGCTGTCCAACGCAGAGTCCTTTGTCCCCAGGACCGGTCCAGGGAATTTTCCAGCGGCACAATAATAACGGCCGGCCGTAGGGCCTCGACACGGACCCTTTCGATCCCTTTGAAAAACCCCACCCGCACCGTGCAACGGGGGAGAGGGTGCAATATTATTCAAAATCACGAAAAGTTCCCGATGGAATTTCGTTATTTTCCGGGCTATTCAGGCTCGTAGATGCATATCTTACATCGTTTCAATGGGCCATCGTACGGGGTAAGCGCGGTGTTTGTTCCCTGTTTCCCTTTCCGAGCGGTCTCCTCCCCCGCGTACCGGTTCCGTGGTCGAAGCTAAGAAATTCAGGTAAAAAAGGGTCAATCCTTGACAAAGGGCACACGTGCATCTCCATGGGTACATGTGGAACTCTCTATTGGACGCAATCGTGAAGGGGAAACGTTTCGATCGGGGTAGGACGAATCGAGCGGGTGAAAGAGATTTTTGAATTCCTCTTCAAGGGTTGCTCTCTCCTCCGGTTTCTCCTTTCTGTGTCGTCCGAAGGACACGCTAAAACGCAACCGCGCGATTCGTTGGCGCGAAGAAAATACGATTTTCGCAGCTGTCGAGACCGACATGTGCAGCGCAGCCTTTCTTTCCCTGTTTTCTGGAAAAGACCAGGTGCTATCACGCGACCGTTCGATTAAACAAGTCGCATCGCCGCGATTGGCCGCTTATCGTACGCGTGATTCGAATATCACTCTCCAGGCTTTCTGCTGCACTTGTCGCGTCGCCGCGTCCCTCGAACGGCCGATTCTTTTGTCCCGTGGCCGTAACCCTTTCACAGGTGAAACCTTTCTCAGGCGAAACCCTTTCGTTTTATTGTTACTCGGTTTCCGCTAACCCTTTCGCGTCGTGGCCAGGTAAAAGGGTTAGAAATTTGGGTTAGGAGACCGTTTCCAACAGGTTAAGCTCGTTAACGGGATGTTCCGCGTAATGTTGCGTTTAGTTTTCGGAAATTGGGAATATTTTACGGCTCGGAGAACGATGTTAGGGTTGGTTCAGGAAAATTTGGAGCAGGATAAATTTGAGTATGACGCAGCATTATTTAACACTAGAACTACCGAACGAGTCAAAATGACTTGTTCATAATAATTTGTCATAGAAATTTTAGAAATTTAGAATAATGAATTTTTGAGGATTTCCCGCAATTTTTTGTAAACAATATGCATAAAGAATTGTTACCCTTATTACAAGTGTTTTTTGAAATACCTATCATTTTGATTTCTTCGGTACAAATAACTGTACTTTAATCGCCGGTAGTTCTAGTGTTAAAAGAATCATAGGTTAACCCTTTGCACTCCGTGCGATTCTTCATCACTGGAGAAAACAAGTTTTATTTTGAACGGAAAAATTTATCATCGCTTGTGAAAGTACTTGTTTTTATTCATTTTACAAAGATCCTTCTTCCTCTCGTAAAGGAAACATAAATTTTTAATTTTGTAAATCATCATGGTGCGATATCTTTGGAAATTGAGCGTAATCGTGTTGAAAACAGAATGTCTCCGTAGCGGAGCCAAAGGAGCGCTACGGGTTAAATCTTTGTCCATATTCTGTACAGAAAGTCTCAAAAAATTTGCGAAAGCGTCTCACGGTAAATTTATAAAATTTTTACAAGAAATCACGAATCAAATTTAATCAAATTTTTTTTTTAACCCTCTATGGCCTAAATTTTGTCTGTTTATCGGAGAAAAAATTCTCGTTACAGTTTTTCACTTTGATTTGAAAATTTTTGAACTAACAATCGTTATAAATGGATCGTGGTATAATTACGGCAATACGGTAATAAAATTAATTTTTTAAAATATAGATACATCAGTTTCTAACTTTTAAGTCGCACAAAGCCATATAGAGGGTTAATTAGCTATTTACATTTGCACCAGTTTATTAAAGTCCGTCGTTGGCGATTGAATGAAAGCTTCCGATACAATTTACAAATTTTAATTTGACTTAAAAATTTCAGGAATTTTAATATTTTGATAAAACGATTAAAATGATCTTTTACAGAGGGATATAAAAATGGCGACGCGTTTATTGTAAGTTTTTTTCTTTTTCGGCAAGTAAAACGTGACGCAAGAACGAGGTCGGTGCAAGTTCGAACATGTTTCTGCTGGCACTCTATAGACTCTTGAATGCGGAAGATTGTGTGAAGGAAAAAAGGCTCCGTTTCGAATCGACCTGCTTTTCTCCGTGCAGGTTCGAACCTGCAACCGGCATACAATTCACTTTTTAACTGCTCCTGTTGGCAGAGAAACGTGTTCGGACTTGCTCGCCAGCGGAAGATAAAAATGTGTGTTTAAATTCCGAGATACATCTCGCAGGTTCACCCACTAACCCACTTAGCGATTCACATTAACCCTTTAGGTACCAGGTGCACAAATTTAGGGTGAGTCAGGTATTCGGGACGATTCGAACCGTTTACGCGTTTATTATAACGAAGAAAGAGTCATTATGAAATTAAAACGAACGCGTCACGATATACGCGTTATATTTTAATTAGTCTTTTTAATGAGTTTTTTTTTTTTTTTTTTTTTTTTT